>JAQZBX010019745.1:0-33540 GCA_029593785.1 Cabassous unicinctus | reverse complement strand
CTGAGGAAACACTGCCCACTCTCCTGTCTTATTGGGGCAATGATTGAACCACATGGGTACCCAATAATTTAGTCTGTGTGGGCCAAAGGACACCACTGTTACCCAGAGAGGCTGTTGCAGGTCTCCTTAGCTTCCTCCTTACCGGGAGCAGGGCTGGAGCCCAGGTGTATTAGTTAGACAAAGAGGTGATGATGCAAAGTACCAGAAATCTGTTGGCTTTTATAAAGGATATTTATGGGGTAAAAGCTTACAGTTACAAGGCCCTAAAGAGTCCAACTCAAGGTACCATAAGAGATACTTTCTCACTCAAGTCGGTTGCCACATGTTGAAGCAAGATGGCGGGCAATCTCTGCAAGGGTTCAGCCTTCCTCTCTCTCAGCTACAGGCTGGCATAGAACTTGTTTCTTTCCAGGCTCAGCTGCACACTATCAGGCAAATGGCTTCTCTCTCTTCCCAGGGCTGCAGGATCAAAATTCTCTCCTCTGCTGTGTCTATGGAGCTCTCTCTCTCTTCCTGTGTATCTTCTTCTGTGTCTTCTTGAATGAGTGCCCATTTATATCAGCCCACCAAGGGGGCAGGGACTTAACCTGAGTTATACCCTACTGAAATGGTTGAATCAAAGCCCTAATATTAACACAATTTAATCAAAGACATCTCAGCTGAATCTTATACAATCAAAAGATATCATGCCCAGAGGAACATACCATTTTACAAACATAATCCTTATCTTTTGGGGGGTTCATAAATAATCTCAAACTGCCACACAAGGCTATGGCAGCAATCTGACCTGGACAGAAAGAAGCCAGTCTCTAACTTCACTGTGAATTTCAATCAGCTCCACTTCCCCTTATGCTGGGGGCAGAGTTAAAATGAAGGCTACCAGGCTCTTTCAGACTTTGACAGGTTCAAGCTTTAGCTATACTCGGGACTGGTCTTTAACCAGCCAAATTTACTAATCAATAGCTGAAATCAGTGCCCGACTATCTCTTTCTCCCCCGATTTTGGGAAATGGAGCTTCCCACTCTAGCTAGGGAATAGCTCCTGAGGTGTCTTGCCTCGCCTATGGGAGCTGGGCCCCAGCCTCTGTGGCGTGGAGTGCTCTACGCAGAAATCTTCACTGCAGATGATCAGTCTACTCCTTCTGTTCTTCCTACGATGTTGCAGAATGCTCTTCTAGTCTCTTGGGCTCCCAACAGGTAATTTAGATAGCTCTGGCTGATTACTAAGCTGACTCTTAGAGCTCCCTACTCTGCTGCCATGTTGTCCCTCCCTCACAATCAGTTTTAAGAAGCTTTATCCTAGGGTATTCTTCAGTCTTTTTTACATACCTTTCTCATCCATTAGATATAGATTCTTACAATTTCTCTGTTATTGGGTAACCTTATCCAAGCTAGAAAGCCTTATACTACATTTCTATTTTTTTCTCATGACTTTGTACAAACCGGTGTGTGTTCAAAAGACTATGTAAGAAAATATTTTTCCCGAGTCTTTGTTTCAAAATATCTCCATCACTCAAGTTTGGGGTATTGGCAGATGGCCTCATTTATATTTAAAGGAAAAGAGAATTTTATATGCTTTTGTTCTAGTTACTAAAGTTTGTTGTTTTACAAGGTAATATTTCATTTTCTGTCACCTCTTTGAAGTCTTTCACTTTTTTCTCGTTTTGATTTTCTGCTAAGAGTTCTCAATCAGTATGCTGAAGTAAGCTCAATGTCAGCCTGACTCTGACCAACTGGAAAGCTGGCAATTGCTTTGGAAATTCTTGGTGTTTCAGCTTTCCCTAACCAGAACATGGTGTGTTTCTGTGTTTGCAACCACTGAAAAGTAGTTATTCAATAAGCCACCAGTTCCTTTTAAAATCCAATTTGGACTTTGAAGCACATTCTATAATCATGGTCTACAATGAATCTGGTCTCCAAAAATAGAATGTTCCTGTTAAGGCTATCTTTCAAACTTTGGAACCACCTGATGAGCCTATTTTTCACGGAGACAGCTTCTCTATAGCCCCTCAACCTTCCACTTATCTATACTTCTTCATGAATGAATAGAGCTAATAACGTGTGGATCTGCAAATAACAGTTATCTCTAGATTCTATCTCCCTGCTAAATTAAAACATGAGAATCTGTGTAACTAAATTGAAGGTCCTTCTCAGTCTTCAGTTTCATAGAATCAAGACACACTATTTAAATGTGTTTGTGTATTTGGGTCAAACAATCATATGAGTCTTGACCCTACATATTTAAACAGTATCATGAAGAGTCATTTCTCTAGCATTTGCTTGCAAACTTTCTCCAAAATCTCTTAGATTATTTTGTTTGATTTTTAATCAAGTCTCTCATTATTGTAAGGAGAAATGAAAGATAATTTTCCCTCATTTTACTAAGCATTGTCATTTAGAGAGGTAAAAAGACTTATCTAAGTCTACTAAATAAATCAATGACTAAACTCGGAGTTGTCATTCAAGATCCTTGGGTTCTGGGTGATCACTCCATTAAATAGTCCGTATCATAGCAATTGGATGGGGAATTTAAATTTCATTAATTTATGATTTATGAAAACCAGTATGGGCTTACTGATTTATTTTTCTAGGCTTATCCTCCCTTTTAGCAACTCCATTTAGTGACTAAGACTCTTTTTCTTCATGTTGACAGAAGAGCTAAAAAAACAAAAAGTATTTTCAGCTCCAAGGATTTCAACAAGGGAGGCTGTGACTTAGTTATGCTGCTCGTATTCAATTAACTTGTGAAATCTTATCTCTTTTACCAGTAAAAAGGGCTTGGAGAAAAAGCATTTAAATTCCAAAGACAGAGAGAGAGAGAGAGAGAGAGAGAGAGAGTTGTTGGCAATAGGGTGACTCAACTGAAAGAGCTTAGCAGCCTGAAATGGTACCTTTGTCATTTTGTTTTCTTTGAAGAGGTGTGTTGAGGTACAGAGGGAGGAACTGAACACACATAGGAACATACACTGCTGAGGGAACATCTCTTACAGTGCTCAAAGCTGGAAGATTATTTCCTCCTTGTTTCTTTCTCCATGTTTAATGACTAGCTTCATAATAGGAACTAAATGAGAATCTTTCTTGGACAGATGCTATTATATTCCTTCATGTTTCATTTTCCCCCCTTATTTTTGTACTTCTTATGCTTTTTAATGTCCATTTCTTTGCTGATTTCTCTGTTGCCATCTAACCCAATCAATGGGTACTTTGTGTGGAAGGGAAGAACTCCAAGGTCTCTACCAGCTCCAGATGTCAAACATGTTCTACTAAAACTTAGTATGTGATGAAAACAGCACAAGCTGCCAACTCAGCATTTTTTATCCAGAGGTAAACCAGTTATTCTCCTAATCAAAGATTCCACATCATCTACATGATAATATTGATCTCTTCGATTGACATCCAAAGACCTCAAATATTCTGGTTCTGAGCCCACTTTTCCTTCTTTTTTGGTTACTATGAGACATTTAAAGTTTGAGTATTTACTATGAAAAACTCCATTGATCTTCCTAGCAGATAAAGTTAAACGCTACTAGAAGGCAGGGCATCTTCAGGAAGAGGACAAGATGTACCTCTTATCAGAAGGCTACCTGATCACAAACTTTTTCTACACATTTGAAAAATTGTAGACTGAATTAACACATTCATCTTCATGGGGGCACAGTGTCCCCAGTGTTTTATTCAGATCAACACCCATCAGAAAGCACCCTCCAAGTGTGGGATGTTTTGATTGGAAGAATGAGAGTAAGAAGAAAGAGGAGGGGGTAGACAGGTGTCATGGAATATTCTAGTTGGAGAAAATGTAGAGATTTCCTTGATCCTCATAATACCAGAAAAAATCTTAGAGACAAGATAGTCTCTAAGCTTCTGAAAGGGCAAGCTCCCCTTGAGTGATTGAGTAATAATCTCCCAAATAACAAGATTCTGACACCCCTGGGCTTGTGTCTCCTTAACTGGAAATCACTGCCATATTATATAGCAAAAGCCTACCAATAGTAGGTGCTCATCAACTTTTTTTTTTTTTTCTATTACCAGTGACTTACTATTCCTAAAGGGAATGTTTCACATTTCACATGTGTGTTGGAATACAAATAAAAACTGAGAGTCACCAATTTAGGTCTTCATCTGATAGAGGAGATAGAAGGGTTGGTAACTCCCAGGGTTGCACAATTTCTTAGTTCAGAGCAATAACTTGAATTCAGGTCCCCTGGTTGCCCTTCCCAGTGCTGTTTTCTTGACACCACATTGTCCATTAATAGCTCCTCCTCATCCTTTGGCTGTCCCTGACAATTTCCACCACCTTTATTAAAGGGGAATTTCCAAGTCAGTTGTTGTAGGAACCTTCTTGCCCCCTATGTATCCCACTACCTTAGTCTATGGCATATGGGAGAAAAAAGATGCCTGTGAAGAAATATCCATGTACACTAAAGACATTTATGTACACTAAAATGATGATGCACAACTAGAATGGCATATCCTGACCAACAATAAGATGATGGTGTTTTTGTGTTTTATTTTTATATTTTTTTATTATACTAACGGTTACAAGCTAGCTCAGACCACTCAGTTTTAGAAGAGCTGCCTCCTTATGGTGGTTGTCATTTTGATGACGAGGTGAGTAATTTTTTGGTACTGTATGAAATATCAAGGTCAGAGGGGCTACAGCATAAGATGGCAAAGCAAGAGTGAATCACCGGGTGATTGCTATGAGGCTGCTGTCCTCTGTGATCTCATGAAAGGGAGCTCCCTGGTCGATGCTCTTTTTGTAGGGGTAAAGGCTTTAGGAACCTATTTTTCTTCTAAAACCATCATTATTGCTTTGTTCCACACAAGGTACCTTTTTACCTTTTTTCTTTAAATTGTAAACACTCTCTGGATGCTGAATGAATCCATCTGTATTTCTTTCAAAGGGATTTGGTTAAAGTATTTTTATTCAGAGTTTGCAATAGAATTGCCCCAACTCCCTTTTTTTTCTAGGAGGATGAGAGTCCTGGGGTACCTGTTCCTAAGGAGACTTGGGCTCAAAAAATTAACACGGGACTGAAAGGGGGTGTATGGGGGTTGAGTGTGTGTGTGTGTGTGTTGTGTAAGGAGGGAAAAATTTTAAATCCAAGCAACAGTCAGTCTCAGCCTTCCTACACTCGTGCTTTACATAACATTCCACTGCTAACCAATAGAAATATAATCCGAGCCACAAATGTGAGCCATGAATGTAATTTTAATTGTTAGTAGCCACATTAAAAATTTTTTTTAAATCATGAAATTAATTTTAATGATATGTTTTATTATCTCAATGGATCCAAAATATAATCATGTTAGCATGTAATCAATATAAAAATTACTAATGAGGTATTTCATGAGTATTTTTTCATATTGTGATAGAATTCCAATGTATATTTTATGCACAAAACACATCTCAGTTCTGTCTACCTTCATTGCCTTGACTAGTGGCTACTTTACTGGAAAGCCCAGTTATAGAGTAAAAACTAACACCTTAGCTTGGCATTTGAGATCCTTCATGATCTGTCCTCTAATTTTTGTAACTTCTTGTGCTACTACTCCACCCACATTCCAACATCACCAGTTAACTTCTCATGTCCTGAACATAATATCCACTTTCATCCTTTCATGCCTGGGGTGTCCTTTTCCTCGCTGTGTGCAAGCCATCTCTCAAAACATGTCCCACCTTTGGACTCTGATATGAGTTTCACCAGATTTGTTTGGGATTTAACACCAAATTCATTGCTTAATAATTAGGTGACATTAAGAAAGTTATTTAGTCTTTTGAACCATATATTACCTAACTTTAAAATGAGGATAGTAACTATACTGTGTGTGTGTCATAGAGAGAAAGAAAGGAAAGGAGAGAAAGAGAGAGGGAGAATGAACTGATGTAGTGAATGCAAAAAGAGAAAGAAGAGAAAAAAGAAGAAGAGGAAGAAGAAAAAAAAGAGGAAAAGATGCAATTCCTGGTATATAGGTACATAAGACTTAAAATGTCCTCCCTTTCTTAGTTTCTTTTGTGAATATTACTCTCCATTGCTATCCCAACCTTCCAAAAGTGCCCCAGAGTGTGCTCTTCCTTGGTCAATAAGCTTACTTTAAGTAAGCATCTCAACCTTTTGTATTCTATAATATCTTAGACCTATCTTCAGCCACTCCTGTTCAATCTTTGCTCCCCAATTACTATTACCATACTTTTTTTTTTCTTTCTTTCCTATTAACAAAAATGCTAAGAGAAAAATCCAGAACCTCTGCTCCTTGAAATTAATGACTCCAGGTACCAAGTAGAGCTGCACAGGTACCCTTCCACTAGATTTGAGGGCCAATGAGCTACCACTGAAAACTCTGCGCAGCTCAGGGTGACAGCACAGCCAATCCTGTCCCCTGCTGTCATAGTTTCCTAGGCAACCAATACATACTGCCACAGAAGAAAATGGAAGGGAGAAAAGGCAAATCCTGTATCATTTTCACATATTTCAACACTTCTGAAGTGCTAGCAATTTTGAAAAATATAGGTAAATGAGCATACGTTTTATTATTTTGTCATGTTGGTTATGGCCTCTGTCATAGCTAATATAATTGCCAATGAATTACTAGTGATAGTGTTATACAAATTTGACTAGCTTGAAAGGTGAAATTGAGTTATTTTTAGTGGGGCAAAGTGTATAGTTTTTTGAATAACAAGCTTGTCTGTCTTTCATTAGATTTAACCCTGCCTTGAGCTTTTAAAAATGGCATTTTAACTTTCTCTTTTTAACTGCTTGCTGCTGATATCTTCTGGAGGTTGTATCTAGAAACCTTTCTAAATTAACTTTTTAATTCTAATAGTTTCTATGTAGTTTCCTTTGGGTTTTCTACATACAGTATGTAATCAACTCATCTGAAAATAAGGAGAGCTTTCATTCTTCATTTCCTTATCACTTTATTTTTCCTGCGTTAGCATACTGACTCAGGCTTCTAGCACGGTATTCTAGGTGAGGAAGGTGGGGAGAGTGATTTCCAAAATCAGAGAAAAGCTTTAAAGATATCATCATTAATTATATTTGCTACTATTTTTATATAGATACCTTTCTGTTTGTATTTTAGTAAGGGACTTTTTAAAATCACTAATAGATTTTGTGCTATTCCAAATTTGCTCAGATGTTTTTGAGAAACTGTGAATGGGCATATAATTTTATCAAATACTTCTTCTACTTTTAATCAGATAAATGTATGCTTTTTCTCCTTCATTTTGTAAATGTAGTGATTTAAATTGGTGATTTATTAGTAGGTAAACCAATCTTGTATTCCTGAAATGAACCCAACATAATCATAATGTATTACTTTTTGTGAGTTATTGGATATCTTTTGCTAATATTTTGATTAGAATTTTTGCAATTATGTTCATGACAGAGAATTGTTTTTCTTTTCTTGAATGTCTCTGGCAGGTTTGGGGATCAAGATTATTATAGCCTCTTAAAATGAGCATGTATTGGTCTTTGGCTCTATAAGGTATCATCTTCCTCCATCCATGCCCCCACCCATCCATCCATCCATTCTTTCAACAAATATTTATTGAGGGCAACATAGCATAGTAATATAGACTCTAGATTGCCTATGTTTGAATCCTGTTTTTAAAACTCATTTTGGCTGTATTAGTTATATATCTGCAAAACAAATAAGCACAAATGTAGATGCCTAAAGCAACACACCTTTGTTATCTAACGTATGTCTGTGTGTCAGGGATCTGGGCACTGCCTAGTGGGTCCTTTGCCTCAGAGTCTCTCACAAGGCTGCAGTCAAGGTGGCGGTCAGGGCTGGGGTCTCATCTGAGGCTCGACTAGGGAGGAATCTGCTTCCAAGTTTGTGTGGTTATTGGCAGGATTCAACTCCTTGCAGGTTGTCAGACTGAGGACCTCAGCTCCTTGCTGACTGTCGGATGGAGTCTGCCCCCTCTTCCTTGCCACAAAGGCCTCTCCTTATAGTAGCTAATTTCATCAAAGTCAGCAAGAGAGACAGTCAAGAGACAGTCTGCTAGCAAGATGGAAACTACAATATTATGTAATGTAATCCCAGACATCCTATCACCTTTTGCCATACTCTATTGGTTAGAAGCAAATGTCTAGTCCTCAGTCATACTCAAAGGAATGAATGAAACAAGGCATGACTCACAAGAGGTGGAGGTCATTGGAGGGCCATCTTTGACTCTGTCCTCCATAGTAAATTAAAGGACTACATAACTTGTCTGGGTATCAGTTTCTTCATCTATTAAATGAAGGTGATAATAGCATCTGCTAATAGGATCATTAGGCATATTAAATCATTTAATATAAGTAAAGAAGCTAGAATAGTGCCTGGCACGGACTGCATAAATTTTAGCTGCCCTTAGTGTTGCTAAGCGACAGGTACCAGTCAAGGTGTGGGGGCTTAGCACTAAGTAACAGGGACAAAATACCAGCCCTCATGGCATTTACAGTCTAGTGGAGGAAGACATAAAATAAGCATATAAATGTATAATAGTTTGAGTGGTGGTGGTGGTGGTGTGGTGTTACTATTTTATAGAAGGAGTCAGAGTCATTCTCAAGGATGACACTTCAGTAGGAGCCTGAAGGATGTGAAGGATAGCAAGAGTGAAAGCCTTAAGATAAAGTAGATTTAACTTTAAAGAACCACACAGAAGCTGGGTTTGAAAGTATATTTTCTATCTTACGAATATTCATGAAGATATTCACAGATGAGAGTTTATTCCCAAATAGCTGGGTCCATGGATGCAAATTCTGCTCTGTAGAATTGCGCAGAATATGCACAAAAAATAGCAAGAGGTCATGCTCAACAGGGACAGTGGAAAGGCTAAACTAGAGTCCTGGAAAGCCGAAGCTGAGTGCTGCCGGGGCGTTTATCATAATTTTGATTGAGTTAAATCTGGTTGCAGCAAATGCTACTATAACAATCTATTAATAAATGCAATTGAAAGCCCCTTATTTCTTTTCTAAGCTATTCATAATTCAGTTAATCAAACATTATGAAATGATCCCAAAAGCCTAATGTGTATTTCTTCTAGCCTACATTTTCATAGTTATTACGTAGCTCTGATCAAAATAAAAATGCAATAGTTGCTTTTTTTTTTCACTAAGTATTTCATAAATGAAACATATTCTTTTCCTAGTAATCATCAGAGCTCCCAGTTTTGTTTTGTTTTTTGAGTGATTGCCTAGACTTCTACCATATTGAGATATCAAAAGTACTTGGTCTTACTTTCCTGGGCAATTTGGCTATTTTTATTTTTATTTTTTTGCTTTTTTGCTATTAAAAAATCATGTTTTTAACATTTCTGAGCTGATGCTTTTTTTTTTTTTTTCTTTAAATTATTTTTAGAATAAATCTGAAGACTGGATTACTGGGTCAAAGGATCAGAACAATTTTGTGGACCCTGGGTTCCATAAAATAAATGCTTATTTCAAGCCACATTGACTCAAGTACATTTTTTTTTCATAGCAACCAAAAATATAATAGTCCATAGGTTTGATTGTTTCTGAATATTATTTTTGAATATGTCCTTTACCCTTATACAGTTAATGTTATAACCAGTGCTCTTTAGGCTCATACTCACTCTATGAGTAACTAGGCATTTTATTCCACATTGTAGTTTTGAGTAATCTGAAGTCTTACTATTTGGGTAGACACCCAATTCTATTACTTGCTCACTGTGTGGCCTTGGGCTCATATATACCTCCTCAGTTCTTCAGTTTCCTATCTGTAAAATTAGAATAATAATAATAGCCATCTTACAGGCTTCCCCTCAATCTATGCAAAGTCTTTGGTATACTGCCTGGCACATGATAGCAGCTCAATAATTGGTAATTCTTAATATTCTAGTGTGTGTTCCCGGATTATCAGTCGAGTCAAATCTTGTTGAACACAAACTTGGGGAGTTGGGTGTTCGCTTGAAACTTAAGCAGCAGCTACCAGTAGCCTGGGAACTTCTAGCACTGCAAAGAAGACAATGTAGCAGAATACAAGTTTCAGGCCAGGCACCCATGAGCCAAATACAGCCCATGAGCAAGTGTGTTTATCCCATATGGTGTTAGGTTTTTGCATTTTTTTAACTTAGTTGCTAATATTTAAAATTTTTGAAATTTCACATAAAATCCCGATTTTTGGCTTCCCTTAAAAAAATAAAGAGATAAAGCAAAACCTAGCTGCTATGCTCATGACAACCATCAACTGAAGCAGAACAGCACCTACTTTCATTAGAAGTACTGAAAAGGGCCAAATGTTACCCAAGCACCACATCCCCAACATTCCACATTGCTTACACCTTGTCTACTTCACTTATCTACATTATCTCCCGACTTTTACATCATTTGAATTTGCCTTCATCAGCACAGTGTTTGGAATCTTGGCCTCTGAAGGTTGAGAGAGCTGGTTAGAATCCTTGCTCTAGATTATTCATTAATTGAAATTGAAGTTACCTGCCCGATAAATTACATCGCTGGACACTGCAAAACATTGCATGATAGAGTTCATTTCTTACCATGCTCCAGGATATCTCATTATGGGAAACGGTCTGTGTATTTTAACCTTGGTCTTCAGGCCCCAGACATGCTTCCTTTGCTCTGTAATAAGAAATGTGAATGGAGAGATTCTCATTGCAAGGATACTGTTGCAAGGAATAGTATAATATCTGAAATGCTGCTGCAAAAATCTATGAGCTCTTTCTGAAGACTGAAAATGGTTACTTTGAAACAGTGGGGAATCCATTCCAATAGCACTAAGCTCCTATTTTTATGCCTGGGAGAGTTTTTGAAGCCATTACTCCATGTTATCCACTCTTAAAATGCATGATTCATACACAACACCTTTGGAAATGGCAGACAGATTGATTTTATGGAGAGGTATACAGTTTTACCACCGTACTAGCTGGCCATCTAGTACTATGAGAGGTTGGTGGACTGGACCTAATTGACTCTTTCAGGCTTTTGAGAGCTTGCCTTCAGGTTCCCACTGAGCTGTGCATTTTTCCTGGGTCACATGCTATAATTAATAGAGGAAGGGACTATTGTACTTTCACATGAAACTTCCATCCTCAATGCACATAACTTGAGGGCTAATGTTGAAAGCATTGTGTGGTGGAGCCCTGTTAAACTTAGGGTTGCTAGTTGAGCAGAGGAGGCCAAAAAGCATGATGATGAAGAGCTTGGGCTCTGGGGTCTAATAGAGATGAGTTTGAATCCTGATTCTGGTAACTTATGACCTGTGTGACTTACAGTAATTTATTTAAATTCTCTGTGACTCAGTGTTCTCCTATGTGAAATGGGAATAACATGTGTACCTCCTTCATAGGGTGATTACATGAAAGAATTCATATTAAACACTTAGAACATAAATAAAGCACTTCATAACTGGTGTTAACTATGGTCAATTCATTTAACAGGATGAACACTTTCTACACAATAGTAAATACAAGTCACATAGTTCTTGCCCTCATGCACCTGAGAGTCTAGTCTGCTATGTTGGCTTAAATGTGTTTTTGGCCTTGTAGCACAGCTATTGAGGAATTGTCTGGTTCTAAATTGCCACCCCAACACTTATTCTGTGACATAAGTCACCTTACTAAACTTCCAGTTGCTCAGTTTCCTTATCTACTAATTGGGAATAATTATAATACATACCTCATAGTGTCTGGCACAAAGTAATAATAACAATAACAAGAAGTAGAAGGAGGAAGAGGGAGAGGAGAGATAAAAGGAAGGAAAAGAACAGGAAGGAAAGGAAAACAAAAAGGAGATGGAAAGATAGTTAACATATATCTCCTGCACTCCATTTATTATTAAATTATATAAACTACATGTACTAACTTTTATATGCATTAACTTTTTAAAATCTTTTAAAAGATTTTAAAAATCTCACAGATGAGGAATCTAAGGCACAAGAAGCAATACACACTAAGAAGATTTTAGTTTCTGTAATTATAAATAAAATGAACATCTTTCCAATCCATTACAGCTAGATTTACATCATTGTTTTAAATTCCTTCTTAGTAGTCCATTATGTGTATATGCCTTAGCCAGCTTTCTTGTGATGGACCTTTTGATTATTATTATGACATGGATTTTAAGAACATGTCTTGAAACCCTTCACATTTGACATGGTAGGCTGTCTGTCTGGGTTAGCTGTTAAAGAAATTTTACATCCTTCTGTTTATGCAAAAGATTTAACTGTGAGGCCATCAGGCTAACCCTTGAGGCAAGAAATAAGATTTTTGGACTGTGCACATTGGTGGACTGAGGAGAGACTAGATAAGGTGAATATTTTCAAACTGTTGAACTCTAATCCATTTGTGCACAGAATATACCTATGGAGAAAAGCACAAGTGACAGAACACTGGGCTATCGAAAGTGGACTGAGGATCTTGTACACAGAGACTGATATCTGTGATGTGATACTTATACCACAGATAAACTGTGCTGTTTGCTCTGCTTGCTTCATTCTCTCTCTGTGGTCAGGTCTGTGATCAGATGCCATTCTTTTCAGTGAGGCCCTCCCTAGCCACACTATTTATAATTGCATTCCTCTCTCCACCACCAAACACTCCATATGCTCCTTCCCTGCTTCATTTTCCTCCATAGAAAAATATCTATGGATATTATCTACAGACTATGCATTTTACTTATTTATTATCAATTTCCCTCAATAGTGGTGTGTTGGAGCTTGCTTGCACATTTGTGAGAGCTGATAGTTGACTATTCATCAATTTTGCAAGCCAATTGTTAAATTGACCATAGTGAGAGTATTTACACCATGGAAATTGGCAAATGCTACAAATTAGGGATTTTTTTGAGAGAGAATTGGTTTACTCGTATACCACTGCCTGTCATTCAAAATGTAAGCTCCATGAGAGAAGAGATTTTCTCAGTTTTGTTTGCTGCTCTATCTTCAGTAACTAGAAAGGTGCCTTGCACATAGTATTTATAAAGTGTTTGTTGGAAGAAATAAGAGATGAGTGTGTGAATGAGTGTGTAAGTGAGTGAGTGAGTGAATCAACAAACAACTGAAAGTCAATGAGTGCCCCTCACTTGGATGTGAGACCTGCCGTCCTGCTGCTTCTCCTGGTACAGTGATGGAGTGATTCACAACGTGGGCATGGCAAGCTTAGTTGCTAAATGAATTGTACTAGATCCCAGAGTAGAAGTGAGTCATGGGACTTCTCATTGCTTAGTCACTAAAATGGAAAAGAACTAAGAAATATGTAAACAGAGACCTGAAAAAAACATTGCATGTGCTATGGGGAAGTTAAAACAATTTGGCTTCAGAGCTTGCTTTCATTTCCCCAGCTCAGAATTATATTTACAAGGCACCCTAAATAAGAGCAAAATCTAATTTTTCAGCTTGCTTGTTTATAATTCCATTATATGTAAGTTATATCATACAATAGTGCTGTTTGCTGAAGACTATATTATCTTGTGTTAAACCCTGGGGTTGCCTTAATGTACCTTCTTCTTTGGAAGGAAGTCAGATATTCAGAAATAAAGCATATGATCAAGATTGAAAATAGACTACCTAAAACATAATCAAGAATTTCTGTTTTTATTTTTGTTGTTGTTGTTTTATTTTGTTTTCCTCAGAATTTCCTCATTGGTTTCTTTCTTTGACACTTTTTGAGGTCAAAATGGGTAAATAGATTTGAAATGTCATTGTTTGCTTGGCATAACCTTAAAAAAATGGGACTGAATTCTGAAAGGATTTGAGTTTAGGAGGGAAAAAAATCCAAATTTAAAGAACTGTGAAAGACATGGAAAAAGGAGAAATTGGATTTATTTAATAATAACTTCTTAGAATGGAAGCAATTACTGAAGCTTAGAAAAGGTGATATGAGGACTATGAAAAGGAGACGTGTTTTGCATAAGTTGTATCTGTATGAAATCTGCTAGTGAATGTTCAAGTATAGTTGAGGACATAGATGCAATGATTAAGCCCATCTGTTATTAAGCAAAGCTGGAATTTCTAAGGGCTGTCTTTAACCTGTTGAAGTTATAGAAGATGATGATGCCATTCTATTTAAGTCTCTTGGGGCAATTGTCAGAGTAAAAATAACTTTAATATGTGCTCCACCCTCTGCTAAGGACTTTGTATCTCATTTCAATCTTAAACATACTATGAGGTAGGTATTTGGTAGCAAGCATCGGAATGATTATTTAAGGTGGCTTGAACTAAGGAAAGAAATTATATTAAATTTGAATATTTGGTACCCTGGTGTAGAATAGGCTGCTGGCAAGGGACGATCAGGGCTCTGGGTCCATTTTTCCATGGTTTGTCTTTTCATGTCCTCCTCCATATGTGAACTTTGCCTTCCCATTTAGCCAAAAGTTGGCTGCCAGGTGAATCTAGGGCACTATGCTTCATAGTTCTCATCCAGTGGGAGAGTAGGAGAATCTAAGTCCTTACTCTCACAAGCCTTGTGCTGCTTGTGTTAGTTCTGTGTTCCTGAAGTAATTAACTGGCAAAGGGAATGGCCTTACTATATAATTGGCCCACTGATCAAGAACTAAATCATTGTTTTGGCTTGGCTTTCCCTATGCTCTATGGCCATGTGAAAGACAGGAGATCCCTGAACAACATCAAGTACTGTTAGGAAGGAAGATTGGATGCTGAATAGGTAATAGACAACTGAATTCCACCATGTTATTACTATCCTCAGTTTACAGATGTAGACACTGTGAAGCCAAGATACTCATCAACATGTTCAAGGTCAAGCAGATAGTAAATGGCAGAATCTTGAGGAGGAGAAGGAGCAGGAAGAGGAGAGGGAGAAAGAAAAGGAGGAGAAGGAAGAGAAATAGAAGGTGGCAAACTCTTATATAGCACCTAATTATGTTGAGACACTGTTCTCAACACTTTGAGAACATTTTGTCTGCATTAACTAATTTAGTGTTCAAGACAGCCCTATGAAGTAGGTACTCTTTTTATGATTGCCTCTATACAATTGAGAAAATGGAGGCACACAGAGGTTAAGTACATTGCCCAAGTTCACAGAGCCACAAAAGTTGGAGTTGGGATTTGAATGCAGGAAATAAGGCAGTTCTGGAATCCAAGTTTTTAACTACTCAACTGTAATATCTCTTGATTTCAACCCTGGCTCATGTCACATCAGAGTTCCTATGAGGCAGACTTCTGGTCTATCAGGATATTTCTTTATTCTTCTGTAACTGATATCTTCCTTTTTGGCCCTCACAGTTTCTACAGCTTGCCTTGACTTGAGATGGCCTTTCTACCCACGATTTGCTGACTAATTTGTCTTTGATTACCAACTCTGTTTTATCAAATAAGAGTGTAGGCTGTGTGAATTGTCTTTTATTCCTTAGCTTTTCTAAAAGGTTGCTTGTACTTCCCTATGTTTAGTCCACTCTCTTAAACCAATCATCATCCTATGTTGATTAAGCAAAGAGCAGTAAAGGTTAAGAGAGTGATGACATTGTAAATGAGGTACACTAGCAAAAGGAAGAAAAAAGCACCACCTGAAAGACTTCATTCTGTTTGATCAAGACATGACTATAACCGTTAAATGAATTCTCTTTGAAAAAAAAAATTCATTTCTGTTTTATCATCCTTCCTCAAAGAATAAAGATGGAATGAGAAGCTCTACTTATGAAGCAGAGCTAAGATTAAGGCAGAGCCCACCTCACAAAATAATCTGAACTTAGAATTAGACCTTTTATTTTAACATTCTAAATATGTTAGCGTGGTCAGCTATAAGTACTGAGCTGGTAAAAAGAAATATATGAAATTTTTATTTATTTTCCAGGGAACTAAAAGAAATCACTCCCAGAAGGACCTTGGACTTATTAGTGCATATGCCAGAAGTTGAGGGACTCAGGCATTGTGGTTGGGTAGATTTAGATTGAAGAGGCCTTTTCTTCTGCCTGGCTCCATGTCTCATCAGCTTTGTAAACTTTCTGGACCTCAGTTTACTTGTTTGTAAAATGTTCTTATTGGACTACATCCTAAATTTGATAACAATTCAAAATGGTTCTACCTCTAGACTAATGACTGATGAAACCTCACCCAACTATGCCTTGACATCCTTCACCAGATCCTCTCCACTCAATTATTAGACTCTTCTTTGCATCACTTCTTTTCCTACTGTATTAGTCAGCCAAAGGGGTACTAATGCAAAATACCAGAAATCTGTTGGTTTTTTAAAAAGGGTATTTATTTGGGGTAGACGCTTACAGTTACCAGGCCATAAAGCATAAGTTACTTCCCTCACCAAAGTCTATTGCCATGTGTTGGAGCAAGATGGCTGTCGACATTCAGCCTTCCTCTTCCTGTTAAGTCTCCATGGTCAGGCTGTCTAGGCTTTGTCTCTCTCCCTGGGGCTCAATTTCTCTCTGGGCTCAGCTGCTTTGTTCTCTCCACAATGCCAGCTGTGAACTGTCAGGCAAATGGCTCATCTCTTTTCCTGGGGCCGTCTCTCCTTCCTCATGACCAAGCTCCTCTGTGTGTTTACTTCCCGGGGTTCCAGCTCAAAAACTCTCAACTCTGTCCTTTGCCAGGCTTTGCTCTGTGAGTCCCCACCCCATGCCCTACTGACATGGCCCAATCAAAGTCCTAATAATAATTTAATCAATTAAAAGTGATACCTCCAGGGGAAGTGGATGTGGCTCAAGGGATTGGGCTCCCATCTACCACATGGGAGGTCGCTGGTTTGGTTCCCAGTGCCTCCTAAAGAAGACAGTGAGCTGGTCCGATGGGTAGGTGTGGCAAGCTGATACAGCAAGAGACAGGAGAGGAAAAGCATAATGAGAGACACAACTAATCAGGGAGCAAAGATGGCTCAAGTGATTGGGCACCTCCCTCCCATATCAGAGGTCCTGGGTACTGTTTGGGGGCCTCCTAAAGAAACAAGGCAGACCAACAGACACAGTGAGCGTAAACAACAAGGGGGTGGGGAGAAATAAATAAATGTTTTTTAAAAAAGTTAAAAAAAAGTGATATCTCTGACAGACCAGTTTACAAACATAATCCAATAACTATTTTTGGAATTCATAAACAATACCAAACTGCTGCATCTACCTAACCTCCACTCTCAGCAGCATCCTCATTGCTATTTGTAGTTCGGTAAACTTTCTTTGAGGTCTGTGGTTGCAACTCATATTTCTCTGGAGTCCCCCACAACTCTTAGAATGAAATACCCGTTGAAAGACACTGATGATGATACAATAGTGAAATAAAACTTTTAACTCCACTCTATTCTCACAAGTTCTGTATTTAACTTTTCTTTTTATTTTTCATTAGAGAAGTTGTGGGTTTATAGAACAACCGTGCATAAAATACAAGATTCTCATATACCACCCCACCACCAAAACCCTGTATTGGTATGGAACGTTTGTTACAATTGATGACAGCACATTTTTAAAATTGTACTATTAACTTTAGTCCATGGTTTAACTTAGAGTTCACTGCTTATGAAGTATAGTTCCATGGATTTCTTTTAATTACTATTCTGTGGCCATATCTACAATCTAACATGTCCCATTTTAATCACATTCAGATATATATTTCAGTGCTGTTAATTGCATTCACAATGTTGTGCTACCATCACCAACATCCATACCAAAGCATTTCTATCATTCCAAATAGAAACCCTGTACATTTATTCCCTATTGTACCTTGTCCCCTGGTTACCTATATTCTAGATTTTGACTCTATAAGGTTGCTTATTCTAATTGTTTCAAATCAAATGAGCTCATACAATATTTGTCCTTGTGTCTGGTTTATTTCACTCAACTTGATGTCTCCTAGGTTCATCCATGTTGTCACATGTATTAGGACTTCATTCATTTTTATGGCTGAGTAATATTTCATTGTATTAATATGCCTCATTTCATTTATCCATTCATCAGTTGATGGACACACTTGGGTCACTTCCATCTTTTGGCAATTGTGAATAATGCCATTATGAACATTGGTGTAAACAAATACCTGTTTGAGTCTTTTGGGTATATACTGAGTAGAGGGATTGCTGGGTCATATGGTAGTTCTATACTTAGCTTTCTGTGGATTCACCAAACTGTCTTCCACAGCAACTGCACCATTTTATTGCCACCAACAATGAATGAGTGTTCCTGTGTCTCCACATCCTTTCCAACACATGGTATTTTCCTTTTTTTTAGTAGCAGCCATCCTAATGGATGTGAAATGGTATCTCATTGTGGTTTTGCTTTGCATTTCCCTGATTTCTCATGAGGTTGAGCATGCTTTCATGTGCTTTTGACCATTTGTATATCTTCTTTGGAGAGATGTCTATTCAAGTATCTTGCCCATTTTTTAATTGGGTTGTTTGTCTTTTTATTGTTAAGCTGAAGGATTTCTTTATATATTCTAGATATAAAACATTTAACAAATGTGTGGTTTCCAATTATTTTCTCCCATTGTGTAGTTTGCTGTTTTACTTTCATGATTAAGTCCTTTGAGGCACAAAATTTTAATTTTTATGATGTCCCATTTATCTATTTTTCCTTTTGTTGCTTGTGCAAGAGAAAAGCAACATGTTACATACAAGGGAGTCCCAATTAGAATGAGTGCTGATTTCTCATCAGAACCATGGAGCAAGAAGGCAGTGGGTTGAAATGCTTAAAGTACTGAAGGAAAACTAGTTCAAGCCAATAATTTTCTATCCATTGAGATTTTCTTTCAAAAATGAGGTAAAGATTAAGACATTCTCAGATAAACAAAATCTGAGGTAATTCATCACCACTAGACCTTCCCTGCAATCAATGCTAAAGGGAGTTCTTCAGAATAAAATGAAAGGACACTAAACAGTGGTTCAAAGTGGCATAAAGGAATAAAGATCTGCTGTAAAGGTAACCATTTGGGTAATTATAAATGCCAATATTATTTCATTATATTTGTTGGTATGTAATGACACACTTCTTACTTCCTACAGGTGGTAAAATGCAAATATATAAAAAGTAATGACAAATGTATGTTTTGGACATACAATGTACAAAGATGTAAGTGATAACAAGTACAAAAAAAGGTGAGGGGACAGAGGTGTATGGGAAAAGTATATGTGCATGCTATTGAAGTTAAGTTGGAATCAGACAAATATGATTGTTATATATTTAGGATATTAAATTTTAACCCCATGGCAACTGCAAGGAAAAATAGATAAAAATATATCCAGATAGAAATGAGAAGGCACTCAATATGGTACAACACAAAAAATCAAATAAATACAAAAGTAGGCATTAACAAAAATGAGGAACAAAAAAGTATTAAACTTACAAAGCCAAATAGCAAAATGGCAGAATAAAATACTTTATTATCAGTGATTTTAAGTGTAAATGGATTATACCCTCCACTCAAAAGACAGAGATTGGCAGAATGGATAAAAAAAAGTATGATCCAAAAATATGCTATCTGCAATAGACTCATCTTAAATTCAGAGATACAAGTATGTTGATAGTGAAAGAATGGAGAAAATATACAATGCAAGTAGTAACCAAAAGAGAGCTGGGGTGGCTATACTAATATTAGATGAAATAGACTTTAAGTCAGAAGCAGTTATGAGGGACAAATATGGTCAGTATATACTGATAAAAGGGACAGTTCAACCAGTATTGTAACAATTATAAATATATATATACCTCACATAAGAGCCCTAAAATATATGAAGCAAATGCAGGCAGATTTGAAGGCAGAAATTGACATTTCTACATTAAAAGCAGAGTACTTTAATATACCACTCTCAGTAATGAATGAGATCAATAAGGAAACACAAGACTTGAGTGATATTCTAAACCAAATAGACCTAACACACATATGTAGAACACTTCAACCAACAAAAACAGAAAACACATACTTCTCAAGTGTACACTGCTCATTCTCCAGGTTAGACCATACGTTAGGTCACAAAATCAGAGTCAATAATGTCAAACAAGATGTCATTCTAAGTGCCACCATGCTTTTTGCAGCCATTCAGATCTTGAAATGGTCACTTGATACCTTTAACTCAGAAAGACTATTTCTTCTACCATGTGTCTTTTTTAGTTGCCATCTTGTAAATTGGAAAAGAGTAAAGAGAAAAAAGAGACCTTAGGAATTCTCATCTCCTTCCTTTCTTCCTCTTTCTTTCCTTCTTTTTCTCTTCTCCTCTCTTTCTCTCTTCTTCACTTTCTCTTTTTCTTTCTAAAAGAGTATTCCTGCTGGTAACAAAAGGTGTTTACTACTACAGAGAAGTATAGATGATTTGTGGTCTTGAAAATTATATGGTAAAAATTGCATGCAAATTAGACTTCCTTTTCCGAGAGAAAGTTTCCTCTTGTTTTATTATTCAGATGTTTCAATCCTTCAGAATCTATGGTGAGTTGAGAGCAACAAAATATTGGTTATAATCCTCTTTTTCTAGGGAAAAGGCATTTACCACCTTTGAAAACCAGGGACCTGTGATAATAAGAGCATGACTGCTTCTATAGCACTCTTGGATTCTTATAGTAATTCATTTGACAGAACCACAGTGAAAAGCACAAAAAACAGTATTCAAGTCTTTGTGTTGGAGATAAAAAACCTGTTTAGTCAGTACCTGAGGAGAATAACACTGCGCTCCCCTTTTGGAATTTTTTGCTGTCGTTGCTTACCTATTCATCACTTTCCTAACACCTATAAGTTACAAGTCCATGATTTATTAAAATAATATTGCAATTGGGAGTCACCCACTCTTCAAGCTAGTTATAATAGCTATTACTTTTGAGTATATATGATTTATTTATCTGGCAAAAAGTTTATCTTGTTTAATATGATTCTTACTGAACAGCCCTATGAGCACACTTTTGTTGTTTTAGGCATTTTACAAAAGATGAACCAGAAATTGAGAGCAGTCAGTTGACTCTCCAAAGTCCCATGCAGAGCTAATGAGTATCTGAGCATTAATTTGAACTCCTGTCTGCCTGCAGGGTTGGCTTTATCAGTGTGCAACCTATGTAGTCCTTCAGGGCTCCACACTCGGAGAGTGCCATGTTTGGTTTAATGTTCTGCTGTCACCATCTTGAAATTCATAATACTTTTTAAACAAGGACCTCCAAATTTTCATTTGCATTGGGTCCTGCAAATTATGTAGCAGAGGTCTTTTCTCTCTGACTATCATACCTGTGTTCCTTCCACTCCGTTGTACCTCTCCCCAGAGATGAACCCTCCCTTGCAAAAACAATCCCAGCAGGAGTAGTTATTACCCGTTCACTACTAGCCAAAGAAAAACTCTTGGTATAGTCAGTCTGCCCCTCTCAGATAAATTTGAAATCTGAGTTGATTGCTAGATTGAAAGTTTGACATGACAAATATCTGAAAGTTTTTACCTTTCTGGTAGTTTAAGTGCCAAATAGCAGGAAACATATTTTTTTTTCATGTATTTTACTAACCCTCTTTGGTTTTTCATTTCTTCTAAACACATTAAATTGTATTTTTATTTCTACACATGGTGGCATATTCCATCTTCTCTACTGTATTCTAATATGTTTCATTCTATTTTGGACTTATCTAAAATGCATTGGTTTTCTAAAAGTTATTGCTGCTACTGAGATATTCTATTATTAATAATGAACATTTATTTAGTGTTAGATGTGTAGTCTGAAGCCATTCTTCTATTAAATCAAATTCTTTTCAATCTAAATTAAGAATGCTAGCTTTGAAGTTGGGGGCTGACCAAAATACTGATATTTTCATTTTCTCATTTTTTGTTTATGTTAAAGCTTTCAACACTTAGTTTTCTTAATTTAGAGTTAAAGAAATGGAGTGGTGTATTTTTAAAATTTCCTTTTATCAAGCCCTAAAATAAGTTTTGTTTCAAGTCAGGTTTAAGACAGTTACCATCAGGGAGTGTTTTGAATTGTGACAATTCTTTTCATTAATAATCCATACCCCCTTTTATTTTGAAATGTCCTCTATTATGATCGCATATTGTCAGGAATTTGGGGGATGTTAGAAACCCACTCCTTGTTTCACAGGTGAGGAAATTAAGTTCCGGAGCATACATGTGCCTCATTCAAGGTTACACAAATAGTGACAGAGAAAAGACCAGCACACCCGTCCCCTTAATTTAAGTCTAGAACTTTTTAATTACACCACCCAAATCTCTTTTAATGCCTAAAATCACTAAGATTTCTTTTGTAATTTTCTGTCTATAATAAATATTTATAACAGCTTTGAGCCTTGAGTTAAAGTTTAGCTTGCCAAGGCACTTTGAATATGAAAATCAGAAATCTGGAGGGAAAATGTTAGACTTTCAGTAAAAGGGCAATAGTGTTTTGAAAGCTCAATCTCATGTTAGAAAATAGTCCCCTAATTCCAGTTACATTCTCCTAGCAATCAACAATGCCTCTGGATTGTTTTGGTAATTTTATAAACCTGTAACATATTTTATAATTACCTTGCAAAAGGTGTCCATAAACTCATGTCAAATTAAGTCTGTTGTGGAAATGACGATGGTTGATTTGTGTATAATATGGAATACCAGCACAGTGGATCTGTTGAAAGGAGTTTTTTTTCCACCAAATTGCTGGGTTTTTGGTTGACTGGGAACAAAACTGAAATACATCTGCAATAGAGGCAAATTGTGTATTCTGTGCCACTGGCCACAAGTCATATGAATTCTTAGAAACATGGCAATTGATACCAAATTGCTATATTATTAGTTTCAAAATATTTTTCTTCTTAAATCCACCTAGATTATGCTCCCAAGATGCTGTGTAATTGTACTGACTCGGTTTGATAGCTTACTGATAGCTAATTACATGACTTTTGCAGGATAAATTGCCTTTGATATGGTTTGGAAAGAAGAGTTTTGACTAAATATTTTTTAAGAAAGAACCGGAACAGAATCTTCTTTAAAGATATCCCCCTTTCCTGTTTCTTTCATGACTAATTTGCCTAACATTTACTGATTCACTTCCATTATGCAAGGAACCTTTTAATCTTATGCGAAATATTACCCATCAAGGAATAACTTTTTGTTCCTTCCCCTGCTGCCCCTTTGCCTGGAATAAAAGCAGTCAATCATAGTTAGGAAAGGAGCCCTGCAGTTATGGCACCAAGAAGTAAGATTCAAACTCTGTTCATCCCTTCATGCTTCTCATAGTACTAAGTCATTATTCTTAACCAAGTTTCATTTTGGTCAACCACTCCTAAAATGCCACGGGTCCTGCAGCTGTACAGATCCCTCAGTGTTTCTGGTAAGCTGGTAGGAGGCAGCCTGGGGCAGGCAGACGGTTCTAGGCAGGTACCTTCACTCTGGTACTTGCTGGATACAATTCCAAGACCTTGGCCTAGTTAGTTAACCTAACAGAGCCTCAGTAACTTCTTTGAAATGGAGAAAATAATACTAGATTAGCTCAGGAACTATTTCCCATACACAGCTCTATTACTGGATAATAAATAAAGTGACAAGGTAACAACATAATTCTAACCAAGACTCATCACCTTCAATGACCTTTCTTTCTGCCAGTGGTACAGTCTGGCAGCTGTATCTCAGAGTAGATAGGGAGATGAAGGACTCAAAACAGGTCACTTCGACTTTGTCAAATGTTTGAAATTGCTATCTGCAGAGAAGTATGTCTATGAACATGAATGAACTGCAGTCCATTGGCTGTAAACAAATCTGGCAGAACTTTATCCCTACCTGTTTCCTAGATTTTAGCCTCAGCAAATGTGTTTGAATATGTTTGATGTTTATGGTCCAGGCACTCAGTTAAATAAGGCTGAATAAAAATGCTTCAAAACTACACACACATATACACACACACTTAAGTTAGTGTGGCATTCAAGGAAGAACCATGCGGAACATATTCTAAATGCAGAAATCCATGGAAATTATACCAAACCATACACCATGACTTTGTATCTGAAGTAACTCAGTGGAACCCCTGGTTGAGGCTCTTGGCCATGTTCATTTATGGACCACAGCTTGGCCTCAACTTCACAGATTGATTCACATTCCTGGAAGCTGCAGTCTGCATAAATAAATTGGCATTCACCTTCAAAACATGTTCATACTCATAAGCCCTTTGAAACTTGTTCCAAGGTAATAGCAAGCATATTTTTATACAATTCAATGCTCATGTTATAAAAGTATCATGAGTTAAGTAGTCTCTTCATGAGAAAGAACTTTGGAGAAACTCTAGTATTGACTGCATAGGATAGGTGTGGAGATGTGTGAGTTAATGTGTACATGTAAATATCAAGACAGTGCATGATACTTTGGCATTCAACAGTTCTCTTCTTCTTTCATCATTACCTTAGTTTACACAAAACCTGCCCCTGTATTTACTTTCTTAATGTGAGGTGAGGTTTCTTCATTATAACAACAGATAAGACCAACTGAAGAGAAGAAGAGATTGTAGTTATTCAGGACTTGATGTTTGCTAGGCACTAAAGCATTGATTATCAACCAGGGTAACTCTGCCCCTCAGGGATCATTCAACTATGTCTGGTGACACTCTTGATTGTTGTTAATGGCATCTAGTGAGCAGAAGCCAGGGGTGCTGCTAGATGCCTGATAGGACAGCCCCCCCACAACAAGGAATTGTCCAGCCCAAAATGTCAACAGAGCTGCAACTGAGAAGCCCTGTGTTAAGGTAAAGGATTGCTTTGGTCCTCCTAACACTATGTGAAGTGGATTCTGCTGCCGTACTTGTTTTACAGAAGCAGAAATTGTAGTATTGAGAGGTCAAGTAGGTAGCCCAAGATCTCAATTACTGGCAGTGGGACCCAGAACCCAAGCGCTTCATCCATGCCTTCATGGCAAACAGGTTGAAGATGGTTTTCTTTGCTTCCAGTGGACAGTGCTACCTCCTTGATAAAACATTAGGTTGAATGACTACAAAAATTGCTTTATACAGACTGATGAGTGTTTTTTGTAATGCTTTTTACAGCAAACAAAAGCAATCCCATATCTTGTTATTGTGGATTTAGGTTATCATTGAAATTGTTTTCCTTAGAGGTGTGCTAGTAGCAAGGTTTGCCAACCTTGCTAGTGTCAAAGAAACCTGATGGAATCTTTTGTTATGATTTTCTTTGTTTTTAAGTTCCTGCTTGTACCAGTGCAATTCAGTAGTAATGTGACTGTTAAGGGGGAGTTGTCCCTTTTGGAGAAAATATTCACACTCTGGTTTTGGCTTTTGAGGCTTACTCACATTATCCCTAAAGTACATTATCATTTTTTTTTTTTTTAATCTGGTGTCAGGGAGGATTTTATTGTCTTCTGAGTTAGGTGGTGTGCTCTAGGCAGTGAAAGGATTAGGAAACATCAGAGCTAACAGGGCTGACTTTGTTCCACTGTTTTTCTTGCCAGTCAAAAAGAAATAGGGGATAATAGAAAGTCATCAGTTGCTGTTTGCGAAACTGTTTATTTTCCTTGAATATTTTGGTCTCTTATTGACAGGAGCATTGGCCGCGTTTTGCTATAGTGGATAATTTATTTTATATGAGGTGGTGTTTTCAACAACCACTACATAATGTTCTGAATCAGTCTGAACTCTATCTGGATAAAAATAAACGCTCTCATTTTCTCCAACTGATATTTCTCTTTGCCCACAAAAGTTATGATTAGCTCTAATCTTTCCCCCAAACTCACTATGTGAATCCCTGATAAATGGTTTGTAAAATGTAAGAAATATCATAAACAAGTAAAAATCCCAAAGAAATAAATGAAAGTGTGGTCTGTCTCTGCCTTTTCAAGTCAGACCTGTAAGTTAAATCAATTATTGGGCTCTTTGAACAGAAGAATTTTTATATGATGTATTTTTATCTAGATAGAAAGGAAAGATGACCATTTAAAAAGTGGCATTTTAATAGATTGTTTAAGAAGCAAGGGAGTCTAGGCTTATTACTTCATGTATATATTAAAGATGAAAGTAAAAAGGTGAAATTAAAGAGCAGGGTTGTGTTAGGGAAATCGCAGACATCTGTTAAGCGGCCATTGCGCAGCCCTCACCTACCCTCACCTCCTTTTCTAGGAAAGTCACAAACGCACACTAAGCGGCCATCCTCCATACTTCCTTCCACTACCTCCACCTCCTTTTCTATTGTGTGCCATTCCATAACCTGCTGAGTCTGATGAAAAAGTCCAGCCACACTTTAAACCTGGAAACTGGGAACAAACAGTCCCACATGTTTCTCAGAACAGGACTTCTCAGAGGTGGGGGCCCCTGCCCAGAGGTGGATAAAATCCACACTCAAAAAGTACAGGTTGGTCTTTCTTCTTGGCACAAAGTAGGTCATGCAGAGCTGCCATCTAAAGGACCTGGAACAGTTTCCAGCCACCCCAGGGTACCAGCTGTGATGGGACTTCTTCCCCTGCTCCTTTGGACTTCTTGTGCTGTGAAAGTGACAAGAGATTGTCCTTTCTTGACTCTTTATTCTGTGCAAGTGATAAAGGCATTATTTGCTGAAAGTTTCTGTTGTGCCCTGAACCTATGCTCCCATGATGATCCGTTGTAGCAACTCGCTCCACAGTTGGTGGCAGGTAGCCTTGGCTAAACCCTCAAATTACAAAAGGCTTTGGATTTTGACTTCTGTTATAATCTCCAAATGAGGACAGGTGTATTGTTATGTAGACATAGTGGCAGAACTGAAGGAAGAATACATTCCTCATAGAGCTTTGAACCTTTGTTTCATTATTGAACCACATTTACTGAATAATGCACTGTCAATTATGTCATCATGTAATAAACTTGAGTCATGCAATTATACTGTATTATATCCATGTGTGTGATAAAAAGCAAATATTTTTAAAATCCTATCTTGCTATTTCTTCACAAATTAATATATGAAGAACTTCAAATAACTGAAGTAGCATGAGCTTCTCTTGACCTCTGAGAGGCCCAGATGAAAGCCCTCAACCCTGGATATTATTTAGAGTGAAATCACAGGGGCTGGTAGTAAGTGTTCTGATTATTTATTCCTTTGTAACAAACTACCCCAAAACTTAGTGGCTTCAAATGACAATCATTCTATTATCTCTCACAGTTCTGTGGGTTGGTTGGACTCAACGGGGTGGTTCTTTTGTTCCACAAGATATCATCTGGGGCTGTCATCTAGAGGCTTATTTGGGCTAGAACATCAAACATGGGTCAATCTTATGGCTGATGGTTGACCTTGGCTGTCAGCTGGGAGCTCTGCTGGGGCAACCAACTGCAACACCGATCCCTGGCCTCTACCAGTGACTTGGGCTTCTCACAGCATGGAAGCTAGGGTCTAAGAAGGAGTTCCCCAAGAGCATGTCCTTCAACAGGTTGGCATCAGAAGCCAGACTTTGTAAAGGTAAAGCATGAAACTGACACAGCACCACTTCTGTATTCTGTTGGTTAACCAGCCACAGGAACAGCAGAGGGGAAATAAACTTCAACTCCCCATGGGGAGAGTGAGGGAAAAGTTGCCACCGTCTTTAAATCCACCACAGTAGATAGAGAAATGCTAGATCTTCGTTATCTTATTTTAGACTGTGGGAGTGGACAGTGTGGGCCCCAATTGCATTTGCAATGTGACATAAGCACCCTAGTGCTTTTCTTTCTATACATAATAGATATTTAATTAGCATTCATTGCTCATATTTGGCATTTACCAATTTGTTTCACAATCATGTTGTGAGGTAGATAAAGAAATTGAGGCTTAGAGAGGTTGAGTGAATTGTCAAATAAAATGGCAAGTAAGGATTTGAACTCAGAGGGTCTTGCTCCAGGATCTGTCTCTTAACCATGGTTAGACTGCCTTTCCCAATAGTGATTTCCCACACACTTTAGATTTATACCCATAGATCCTTAAATATTTGTTCTGTTTAAAAGTTGCTCATGGGGAGTAGATGTAGCTCAAGTGGTTGAGTGCCTGCTTCCCACATACGAGGTTTGATCCCTGGTACCTCCTCATAACAAAAACAAAACAAATGATAAAACCAACTCAGGAGAGCCGGAATAGCTCAATGGTTGAACGCTGGCTTCCTGTATAAGAGGTCTGGGGTTCAATTCCTGACCCTGGTACCTCAAAAAAAAAAAAAAAAAATGTTCATGCTTTTTGAAAATAATGCCCATTTTTATAATTTCAGCTTCTTGATATTAGTATTTTGCATTTGGGAACCCTTCCGCTTAATAGTGCTTCAAATGCTCAGGAATAATTATTCCATTTAGACTTTTTAATCCCCCAGAGTTTCAAATTACTTCAAGAAAAGGCAGGGAGTATTTCAAGGATTCAAGGGGAATGAGAGGATAATCAAGAACAAAGTGGACTACAGAGACCAAAACCCTTTTCCATCTCTCTCAAAGACTACATGGCTTCTCACAAAAACATCTCTCTTCTTCTCTGCAAGTCTCTTTCTTCATAATTTCATCTTGTATATGGCCCATGAAGGTGGTGACAGCCCCTCTCCACATAGTGACCTTTTATATTCATTTCTCATTGTGCAATACCTCACTCTTTATTTCTTAGAGCAGGTTCTTTAGGGAAAAAATATCTAGTTGGTTCTGCTGTTATTTCTAACCAGGGCACATTATAGATCACTGGTTTATCTATGTGTTGATTGTTTTTAGTTCTCATGCCTGCAGTAGCCCAAAGAATCATACCTAGAGGTAAAGACCAGACTGGGTTTCCTCATCCAAGGAGAGCTAACCGTAAGAGTTGAAATTAAAGTAAGATAAAATTGAACAACTAAGCAGAAAAAAGAAGGGGAATTGAATGGCTTCGTGGAAGTACATTTTTGGCATTGGAAGAGAGAAGTCTTTGAGACATAATGTCCCTGGTTTGGAGATACATTCTTGCATACTAGGGAGATAGTTGAAATGTGAATGAAGATGTTGACCACATCCTGCTATGTAATGGTGTGGCAGGACATTTTTATGGCTGAAACTAAAGCTGGCTCAACCTTTGGCTAGGGAGGCTACGGTATAATAGAAATATCCTCTCTCCTATGGGGGATCAGGATCCCCTTAACTCTGAAGACCTAAGTATGTTTGCAAAGTTTCCTCCAAGTTTTTCCTACCTAAACTATGATGTTACTTTGCAATGCTCAAATTAGGATGACTCCAGGTGACCAGGTCCTAGCAGCTTTATATGTTAAAGAGTTTTTATTTTAATTATGCTATATTGTCATTTTTTTCCCTACACTGTACAAAGGAAGACATTTGATAATAGTATTTATCAAGGTTTGATTCTTCAAGAAATGGATAAGAGTTGTTTTGATCATTTCTTTTAATTTACTGAACAACAACAACAACAAAAAAACACACAAAAAAACTAGAAGGAAAGTTTCCCAAGGGCATCCAAAGATGATGCCATCAACAGTGAAAAGTAGTTTCCCTTAATATAAACTTGTCAGATCTTTAAATGGAAGTTAGTAACGTGGCACAGGGTGTCAAACTGCAGAGTTGAATCCAGACTTTACCACATTCTGGCTTTGCTGTATTATCCTTGGGCAAGGAGTTTCAGGGTGCTAGCTGTAAAATGGGGGAATAACATTCTCATGGAGGTGCTTTCAGAGTAAGTTAGATACTCTGTATACTTCTCTGAATGTACTTGGAGCCACACAACATAAGAGTAGTTTGAATCAAGAAGGTGCATAGCAGGGCTGGTACTGCAGTGAAGTGAAATTTGAGGGGACTAAACCCCTCGATAATCTGGGTATATATTAATGCAAAATTTAAAATCAATGCAACAGAAATCCATGATGAGTAAAATACCAAATTTTAAGTAAAGACAGGATCCAGCCCTGTCTTACTGACCTGGTTCCAATAAAACTTTATTTACAAAGATAGGCGACTAGCCCATGAGCCTGAGTTTGCTGATTTGATTTTTTAAAAATATTATTTATCCTGATTGCTGAGGTTTTTTTAGCATCTCTTTAAAGTTTGCACCTAAGGTGAGTGCTCACTCACTTCACTTTCTTCCCAACTCTGTTGTATAGTTTTAAATTTTAAAACTATGAATTCGGAATTCTACAATTCAAATCCTAGATATAGACAAGACTTTTGGGGCCATCATACCTAAGCCTCTCTGTGGTTACAAGTGGTTTCTAAGCACTCCTTTTTCACGTCAAAGATGGTAGCTTTGTCTTTAATGACCTGTGACTGACCTATACACACAGGTGGAAATTTTGACCTTTTACAATAACTCTAAATCCTGGCCAACATGACTTGGAGATGACGCTGCATTAAACAAACAAGACTCATTCTTCCCCAGAGGCCTTTGACTTGGCCTTCGACTTGCTGTCAGTTTAGACGGTGCATTTGTTCTTGCATGTGTGTTCATTTCTTTCATGCTTGATATTTTCCTGATTTCTATGAACTATTTCTGAGGGCAAATTTTGACCATCCTGAAAACAAGGAACGTCTCAGGAAATTGTTTTCTTTGTTGCTTTTAAATATTGATGGGTTTCTGGCAGTGGGAATATAATTAAACTCACAGCAGTTAACAAGATCCTTTTTATAATAAACCTTTTGTACCTTTACTTAACCTGCGACTGCCTTTCCTTGTTTCTCAGGGTTAATTGGCAGGGAGCCATTTGTCTCAATCAGCTCTACCTTGGCAAGGATTGTCGTGAATCAGATGTCCTTTACCTCCTAGAAGGCAGGATATATCTCTTACTCAAGTCAATCTCACATTTGAATTTGCAGATGAGCGTGTGGCTTCTTTTCTATTCTGCTGACAGCAGTTGATATATCAACCTAAATGATAGCCCTTGAATGTGTAATTACTACAGTTTTTCAGGCTTCCCACACCCCAAACCTGCTTTCCAAGAATAATCCATTCTGTTCATCTATAAGTGAAATATTCATCCAGGGATCACAAATAGAATAACCTCCTTAAGCAACCGAAGAGAAAAATAATAGGTTCATATTCAAACAGTGGGCTAGAGAATGACCATGGCAAAGCTTCAGCTTTTGAACTCTGATTAGATTGTTGGTTGTCCCAGAAGGGCATGCTAGCTGTCATTTGCAATTTCACAATAGTCTAAGAAGCCTAATAGTCTGACATACAGCAGTGGAGAATATATCTGATCAAAAAGAAATAAATGGATGCATCCAAAGCTTATAGAGAATATTTGTCCTTTGGGGGATTTGTCCAGCATCTGAGCCCTTGATTTATGTGTGGGGCTGTTCCTTCCTTATAAATTTTAGTGAGAGGCAGAGCTCCTTTCCTAATGTAGAAGGGGGAAAATGCCACATTCCCAATACGATTTTCCTTAGACATGAGCATGTGACCTAGGCTTGAACAATGAGATGTACCCATTCAGTCTTTTATATATGGAGTTTGTAATACAAAGAAGTGGGATCAGTCCATAATTCTTTTTGGAAATTATTTAAGTGGAGAGCAGCAGCCAATTCCCAAGGGCAGCAGTGAAAGTGGTAAACTCAGGGGTGACCAATGTCTAAATCCAGTGGTGTTGGCCAGTAGTGAAGAGCTAAAGCCTTGTATGTTTGGTTGCAGAGGTGACATCCCTGAAGCAGGTCCATGGTGTGATTTTTGGCATAGGAGTTCTGGCTGCATGACTTCCCTTTGCTCTCTCCTAATTCCCGAATCTGGTCCTCCAGACTTCATTGGCAATTATGTTAGTTAATAAATACAGTTTCTCTCACATTAGCCAAAGTCATTATTGGTTGTTTCAAGTTAAGAAACATGTCTAATTCATTTGCTTATTTCCTTACTATTTCTTGAGCACCTATTAAGTACTAGGCTCTCTTCTAGCTGCAGCAAGAGAGAGAAGTGAATGAGACAGACAAGGCCCTTTCTCTCAAGAAGATTACATTCTTGTAGGGTAAATAAATCAATAAGTAAGTCAAAAAGAAAAAAAAAAAGCTTGATGTAAGTGCAAGAGAAAACAGGATATTGTAACAGAAAAGGACAAGAGGGCCATATGGTATAGCCAGGGAAGGGCTCTCTGAAGAAATGACCTTTATATTGTATTGAGACCTAAATGGCAAGGGGCCAGCCATGCAGATATTGAAAGGAAGAGACTCTTCCATGGGGGTAATGGTCAGTGCCAAGCCCCTAAAAGGGGTAAAGTCAATTAAAGCTCATACTTTCCCATACGCACAGTTAAAGAAACTGAAGTGCATGCATTGTGCATGCCTTTCAAAAAAAACTCTTGAATCAGTCAATAAACCAGTCATAACTATAGAGAAAATAAAGAGCTTAATGCAAGTTGAAAATGACTATACTCCTGTTTAAATTTAAATTCTGAGCACAAGTTTTTCTCCTTGTTTAGGTCTTCTTAGTGTTTTCTCAATACACGTTTTCCAAACCAGTTCTGCCTTGGCTTTCTCCTATCCTGTTTTGTCAACAGTTTGTACTAAGAAAAGGAATTAGTGAGCTAGTAGTCACCATTTTCTCTTAGTAGCTTTCTGTGTATGTGTGGAAATGGGAGTGGACAAAAATTTCAGCTTGGATCAAGTGTATGAATCAGTAAAGAAAAAACAAGTGTGTTGATAGACTGATGAACAGTTTGCTACGTTGGGATAGACCACTAAAATTTTTCTCATCTATCAAAAAAGCCTGAATAACTTTTAAAAATCCTTGAAGCAGTGCTGTCAAACTGAAGTCTAATGCAAGCCATACATGCATTTTAAAAAATTTTCTAGTAGCCATGAAAAAGAAATTAAGTGAAATTAATTTTAATATTTTAACTCAACAAAACTGCAATATTATCATTCCAAAAGTTATTACTAAGATATTTTACTTTTGTTTTGCTAAGGTTTCAAAATCTGGTGTGTATATTACATTTAAAGTACATTTCCATCTATACTGTCCACTATCAAGTGCTGAATAACCCTGAGTGACTAGTGGCTACGATTTGGAAAGGGCAGCCTTAGGAGCAAGGCTGACATAGGAGGTTGTCTCTGCTTGGAGACAGGAAGTAGAATAAATCACTTTGCATATATCTACTTCTCTAGATATATGTTTTATTCTTTCTCTCTTCCCTTTCCACATGTTCCTTGGTCCCTTTGTAAGTCTTCTCCATTTCACTACCATTCGCTTACCAATCTGCTGCTTTTTCCCTCCTGCCTGAAAAGTTCTCTATCACACAATTGTTAAACATTTTAAAGCTTCCTTTTTCTAAGCCTTTCTTCTTTCTTATAGTTCCCTTCCTTGGTGATTTAAATTTTACCTTATCCTTCATTGAAAGAATGCAGTATTGAAAAGCACAATGAACCATTCTGAGTCAGTCCACGCCCTCCTTTGTTAAATATCCCCTACCCCTCCACAATTAAGAGTTTATAAAAGGATTCAGGAAGTATCTTTCCATGATGCTTAAAACACAAAAATAGGAATATGAAGGTTTTCTTTCTATATAGTCACAAACACTCATCTTTCTTGAGTCATTACCTGATTTTTATTTTAGGATATTATCATTTCTACACATCTCTTTAACCTCAAAGTACCACAAATGAGCTTGTGCAACATTTCCACATGGAAAAAAAAGAAAAAAGAAAAAAATGTTGCTTCTCTATTTATTCAAAAGGGCACTTTGGTAGTGCCATGCCTTTTTGTTATATGTTTCCATAACTTTATGAGGGCCACTCTTTTTCTA
>JAQZBX010019744.1:0-33544 GCA_029593785.1 Cabassous unicinctus | reverse complement strand
GTGCCCCAGCCCAGCTCACTGCCCGCCCCCCAGCCCCCACCTCATCATTGCCCGCCCCCCAGTCCCCCAGCCCATCTCCTTGCCCGCCCGGGGCTGTAAGCGGTGTAGTGTCGGGGGAAGGCTGTGGCAGGGGGGTGGGGGTCCGGGCCCTGGAGCGCGGCCCGCAGGGCGGTGGGCTCGGTGGGCTCACGGCTGCTCCCCGCAGTTCTGGGAGGTGATCAGCGACGAGCACGGCATCGACCCCACGGGCACCTACCACGGGGACAGCGACCTGCAGCTGGACCGCATCTCCGTGTACTACAACGAAGCCACAGGTGAGGGCGGCCCGCGGGGGCTGCGGCCTGTATGCTCCCCCTGGCAGACGTCTTCCTTCCCGAGGAGCCCCTCGTCTCCCCCTCCCCGAGTCCCTCTTCCTTTTCCTTCCGAGACCCTCCATCTGCTTTCTCTCCCCCTCTGGGGCCAAACCCGGTTCTGCCGCCACCTGGTGGCAGGGCCCGGAATCGCAGGCCCGCCTGCTAACCCCGACCCTCTTTGTTCCCTGTAGGGGGCAAATACGTTCCTCGTGCCATCTTGGTGGACCTAGAACCCGGGACCATGGACTCTGTTCGCTCGGGTCCTTTTGGCCAGATCTTCAGACCAGACAACTTTGTTTTTGGTGAGTTGATAGTTCATATGAGCGTAACAGAGCAGGAAGTTACCAGGCGATTGTTTTAGGGGAGGGTTGAGAGAGGGCTTGGTTCCCCAGCGAGTGCCTGGTGGCGGGCAGAGGTGGCAGCTGCTGGCGCTGGTAGGTTACAGGCAAGGGAGCAAGGAAGTACATCTACGGGGACTGTTTCAAAAGCCTGAGGATGGTGCGTCAGCCGCACCTCAGCCACGCTCTGCTCCCAACCCCATTCCAGGTCAGTCTGGGGCAGGGAACAACTGGGCCAAGGGCCACTATACAGAGGGGGCCGAGCTGGTCGACTCGGTCCTGGACGTGGTGCGGAAGGAGGCCGAGAGCTGCGACTGCCTGCAGGGCTTCCAGCTGACCCACTCGCTGGGCGGCGGCACGGGCTCCGGCATGGGCACGCTGCTCATCAGCAAGATCCGTGAAGAGTACCCCGACCGCATCATGAACACCTTCAGCGTGGTGCCCTCGCCCAAGGTGTCCGACACGGTGGTGGAGCCCTACAACGCCACGCTCTCCGTGCACCAGCTGGTGGAGAACACGGACGAGACCTACTGCATCGACAACGAGGCCCTGTACGACATCTGCTTCCGCACCCTCAAGCTGACCACGCCCACCTACGGGGACCTCAACCACCTCGTCTCGGCCACCATGAGCGGCGTCACCACCTGCCTGCGCTTCCCCGGCCAGCTCAACGCCGACCTGCGCAAGCTGGCGGTCAACATGGTGCCCTTCCCCCGCCTGCACTTCTTCATGCCCGGCTTCGCGCCCCTGACCAGCCGGGGCAGCCAGCAGTACCGGGCGCTGACGGTGCCCGAGCTCACCCAGCAGGTCTTCGATGCCAAGAACATGATGGCGGCCTGCGACCCCCGCCACGGCCGCTACCTCACCGTGGCCGCCGTCTTCCGCGGCCGCATGTCCATGAAGGAGGTGGACGAGCAGATGCTGAACGTGCAGAACAAGAACAGCAGCTACTTCGTGGAGTGGATCCCCAACAACGTCAAGACGGCCGTGTGCGACATCCCGCCGCGCGGCCTCAAGATGGCGGTCACCTTCATCGGCAACAGCACGGCCATCCAGGAGCTGTTCAAGCGCATCTCGGAGCAGTTCACGGCCATGTTCCGGCGCAAGGCCTTCCTGCACTGGTACACGGGCGAGGGCATGGACGAGATGGAGTTCACCGAGGCGGAGAGCAACATGAACGACCTGGTGTCCGAGTACCAGCAGTACCAGGACGCCACGGCCGAGGAGGAGGAGGATTTTGGCGAAGAGGCCGAAGAGGAGGCCTGAAGAGCCCGTCCCCTCAGCTCCTCCGTCCCCTCAGCTCCTCTGTCTCCTCTGCCCCTTTCCTCTCCCTCAATCCGCATTTTCTGCCCTTTTTTTTCCTTCCCTTTTGAGGACGGGGGTGGTTCTTGAACAGTGCCTGGCACATAGTAGGCACTCAATAAATATTTGCTGTTTGTTGAATGTCTCTTCTCTCTTTCCACTCTGGGAAACCATTCTGGGTGAGCCTGTGTTTCCTTCTGGTGCCGTCTGTCCAGCTAGGATTCTCTGCTCCCAAAGGTATTTCTCCAAAACGCCGTCGCACCCAGATCCCGTTTGGAACTTGCTTTAAGCCCAGACGGCCAGCATCCTAAGCCCACGCGATGGCCAGGGAAAAGGAAGCCGGGCTGCGAGCAGGGGGAGCGCACATCTTAGAACACTTGTGAGGAGGGAAATGCAGGCTCTCGCCTCATCTCCAGGTACTTCCCTGGGCCTCTCAGCTTCAGGGAGGTGTGACAGTATTATCCCCATTTTTTGCTTCTCTCCAGGCTCTGTCCTGAGCTCAGTCCCCTCTGGGAGGGTCTGCCCTGTCAGTGAGTCCCTTGTGTGGCCCACAGGGCAAGCAGAGATAGCCCCTGGCCTCCTGTCCCCACCCCCTCTGGCCCCCAAAAGGACCTGCAGCCCTGGCATGGAGAGGTGTGTACTGCCACCCGAGCGGGTCCCCAGAAGAGGGCCAAGGCACCCGCCATCTCGTCACAGCACATCTTTTGCTACTGCCTTTTTTTTTTTTCCTATCCTTAGTTTTTTCAAATTCTACACTTCAGATTTCTATTTTGTGTTGAACTTTTCATTTTCATATTGAAAATATGACATTGCCCCAAGAGCCAAAAATAAACAGGAATTGAAAGCAGTTGCAAGGCGTGTCCTCATTTAGGGAATGAAGGGTGGGTGGCGGCCGAGGTCCCCTCAGCTTTGCACCTTCCACACTCCCTCACCTGATGAGAGACCCCCACACTTAGCAACTGCCCCCGCCTTGGTACCTAAGCCTCAGCCGCCAGTGCCAGTCAGTTTAGGGATGGAAAACAGGAGCTGAAATGTCAGACAGTCCCTCAGTGGATCCAGATGTGCAGATCAGCCTCCACCGAGTCAGGACCCTGGGTTGCAGCCCAGGAGGCACCGTGCTGCAGCCCCTCCAGGGATTCAGACTGGCCACCCCCGCTGTTCAGTTCTGTCAACCTAAGAGGCCCTCACTCCCCTTCTTGGTCCCCTTGTAAAATAGCGTCCTGCATGTCCACCAGATGCCACACGCGTCTGAGTGCACAAAGCTATTCCTGGGTCGTGTTTTTAGTAATTCTCCACCTTCCTTCACTTCATGTTTTCCTGACTAATCAGTTTCAAAAACGACCTGTGTACAAGCAGCTACTGCTTTTCTCCCTAGCGGAATGCAAGGGCGCAAGGTACGTTGTAAGTTATTTGTTCCTAAGTATCAGTACTTATTAACAAACAGCAATTTACTTGGCATGTCAAGTTGAAAACCTCCAGCCCCCATCCCGCAGTCTTGATCAGGAAAGGGTTCTAGACCTCCGGCTGGGACAAATTTATTTAGGAAGCTAGGTAAACTGGGTGGGGCGAGGGGGGTAATCAGCGGGCCCCTGGGGGTGGGCAGCGGGGACAGGGAAAGGCAGCAAGCCCCCTCCACGGCCAGGCACAGGTGATTTGGCAGGAGACCCGAGGCGCAGTCCCATGACGAGGGGCAAGCTCAGGCCACTGGGAGGATGTGACGGTGACTTCCAGGCCGCCCGGAGCGAGGCTGGGGACTCAGGCCGTTCTCAAAGGCTTGTGGTTCACCTGGCAGGGAACGGGACAGGCATTCTCAGGGGCGAATGGGCTGCAGGGAGGACGCGCGTGCCGAGGAGTCTTCTGGCTCTTCTCGGTACTCCCACCTTGTTCCTTTTTCTCAAAGCCACCAGGATCCAAATACAACCATCAGCACATCACTGGGGCAGGTGGAGGCGCCCGAGCCCTGCCTGCCGCGACGCCTTGGAGCCCGGCGCGGGCCGCTGATCAGGGCTAGTGCCTTTAGTCACTTAACACCCACTTGCACGGCTCTTCTGTGAGTCAGGCCTTATTCTAAACTCTAACCCTCCTAACAATCCAGCAGGGAAGTGACTAGTCATAACCTGATTTAAGGTGAGGAAATGCACAGGGGGCAGAGCTGGTCCAGGGTCAGCACTGCAGCCCTATTCTAACCCAAACCGCCTGGTTCCAGCCTGTTCTCTGAGCTCTACCGCCATCTACGGACGAGTGAACGGAGGCACCGGGAGGCAGTGCTGTGCCTCGATTAACTGTCCACAGGCTGCTGGGGTCGGGGCTATGTGACCAGATCAGCTTCTTTACCTTGTAAAATACTGCATACCCCAAGAGTAGTTTTGATTGAAAAAAAAAAATTAAACCATCTATGAAACAAAAACAAATAAAGAAAATCAAAAGGAAAACAAAAAACAAACCAAAAACCATTTATGTAGAAGCACAGCCCTGTCTGGCACACGGAAGGCGCTCAATATCCATCAGCGACCCGGGCCTCCCGGTGCGGGTCCAGCGCTAGGCTCACTGGGCCACGCCGTGGCCGCTCCACCGTCCCAGACCGTCGCTCACCTGGGAGATGCTGACGCCCGTCAGTCTCTCCACGTTCTCCGGCAGGCAGCTGAGGATGTCCAGCACCTCCCCAGTCACTTTGGCCGCCCCCATGGCTCCACCTCCACTGGACACCAACGTGATCTTGTTGGCTGAGGTCAAGGGCCCACTGATCTCCTCGGCCACCTGGGAGGAAGGATGCCTGCTGGGCCCCAGGCTCGGGCCTCGCAACCCTCCTCAGCCTGGGTTTTAAGGCCCTCCTGTGGTCGTCCTCCCCGACCCGTCATCGGCTCACCCCCTGCCCCCTCACTTCACCCCACAGGCCTGGTCCCACGCAAGCCGCACACCTGGGGCAGCTTCTCCAGCAGCATGTCCAGCTGAGCGGCCTCCTGGTACAGCTGGAACGCTTCTGCCTTCTTGGCCATCTGCTCAGCCTCGGCCCGCGCTCGGGCCGCGACGGCAAAGGCCTCGGCCTCCCCCCGCATCTGAGGGGGACACGACACTTACGGTCTTGGTGTGCAAGCAGAAAGTTAAGGACAAGACGCCTCCCCAAGCCAGCGGGAGCGGCCCACTCACCCGCACGGACTCGGCCTCGGCCTCGGCCTGCATGATCATCTGGGACCTGCGGAAAGAGGCGGGGGCTGCAGCCGGGGCGCCTCAGGGGCCCGGGCAGGCCCCAGAGCTGCACGCGGGGCGCGGGGCGCGGGGCGGGCGGGACAGGCGCTCACTTCTCGGCCTCGGCCAGGCGCTCCAGCCGGTAGCGCTCCGCCTCGGCGGGCTTGCGCACGCGGGCCTCCAGCTCCTTCTCCCGGCGCGTGATCTCCTGCGCCTGCACCGCCACCTGCTGGGCGCGCTCCACCACCTGCACCTGCACCCGCTGCTCCTCGATCTGCTGCTTGGTCTTGGCCACCTGCGTGGAGGGCTCGGCGTCAGGGCGCACCAGCAGGCACCCGGGCTGGGGGCCTGGCGGGGGCTCGGGGCGGGCAAGGGCGGGACCCGGAACGGGGGCCATGGCTGCTCGGCGGGCCAGGGCCTGGGGGGCTTGGCCTGCGTCCTGCCTAGAGACTGTACGGAACGGCTGTCTCCCAGGCAGACTGGGCTTCGGGGCTGGAGAGGGTCGGTAAGGTGCCCTCGGCCCAGCTCCCTCTGGGGGGTGAGGGCCACGACCCGTCCCATCCTTCTTCACCCCAAATCCAGACTCCGCTCCTTTTCACCTCCATAAGCTTAGTCCTAGCCGCCTGACTACAGCAAGAGACCCCTACTGACCCCACTGACTTTATGGGGGGGGGGGGATCAGTCGTTCTCATTTCCCTCTTTTGCATATGGCACAAATTCAAAAGAAAAGGTTAACAGTGAGGTAAGGCTTCCTCCCACTTCTTCCCAAACCACCCAGTTCCCTCCCCAGAAGCGGCCTCTCGGGAGATCTTCCAGGGGCACCAGCAGCACGTGCAGGCTCGACCTCCCTGGAACTTAGGCAGGATCGGCCGGGCCCCGGGGGCTCTGGCCGGCCGGGGGGAGGGCGAGCAGCGGCTTCTCGTCTCACCTCTCTGCCCAGCCGCGCTCCATCACCCGCGTCTCAAGGCCGTGCGGCGCCGGGCTCCGTGGCACCGGCTCACCTGCACGCTGAGCTGGAGCACCTGCTGTGCCCCGCGGGCAGCCTCCGTTCCTGAGACCCACCGCTCTTCTTTCGTTTAGGCCCACATGTGGTGCAGCTCAGCCTCCAGCTGCCTCCCCAGGGTGTGGGCAATACGTTTTCTCAGACCTCGCTTCTCCGACGCCTTTATTCTGCCCTTCTATTCAAATGACAGTCAAGCTGGGCATGCACTGTCATGATGGACTTAACTTTCCATCAGAATTTTGAAGGTCTTCCAGATTCTTGCCCCCCCCCCATGGCTCCCTCATCTGTTTGCTTGTTTTTTTGTTTTGTTTTTGCTTGTTTTTCCTTTAGAAGGCACCAGAAACCAAACCTGGGACCTTCCGAGTGGGAGGCAGGCGCTCAACTGCTTGAGTCACATCCACTCCCCTAGATTCCTGAGAAATCTGACGTCATCTGATGCTTGATCCTGTTTCAGATCCGTTCTTTCTCTGGAAGCTTTCAGCTCTTTCTCTTTTCCTCACTGTTCTGAAATCCCACAATGATCTACTTCAGCACAGAGCTTTCTCACTGACGTGCTGGACATTTCAGTCTAGAAACTCTTAAGCCCTCCAGAACGGAGAGAATGTTTGCTTGGTTTCACTGGTGACTTCCTCCCATTTCCTGAACTAGCATCTAATATTCCTTTCTAACTTTTCCATTTCTTTGTTCTAATTTTCTGAGAGATTTATTAGAATTTCTTCTCTTCCAGTAATTTTTTTTCTTCATTTCTGCCATCTTGCTGATTTCTAGGACCTTTTGCATTCAGTTCTGTGTTCTGGTTTCCTGGACATGAGCTCTTCTCTCACCTCTCTGAGGATATTAACAGGGTTTTTCTCTTTCACGCGTCCTTCTGTCTGCACAGAGCACGTCCTCCAGATGGCTTTGCTGTGCGGTTTGGTCTGTCTTCCTCGGTTGTCCACTCGGTAGAAAGATCTAGACACGGACGGGGCGCCTGGGTGTGAGGGGCCGGCTGACTCAGCTTCCCTCCAGGGTGACTCCGATGTGGAATCTCCCGCCTCTCCCTCCAGATCGGCTGCACGCCCACAGCTCCCGTGTGGAGGAGGAGGTCCTGAGAGGGCATCAGCTGTCCACATTCGAGCGGGGCGGCCACACCTGCCCGTCATGTCAGTGGGGGCGGGGGCTGGAAAGGGGCCTGAGAGTCACGGTCCCGCTCTCTTCGCCAGGTCCTGGGCCCCGGGTCACGACGCCACTCTCCTCCCTGCAGCTTCCCCTCTGCGGGTTTGGCGTTCAGCTGTCTGGGGCCTGCTCAGTTACCCCTGCTTTCCAGCTTCGAGTGTTCTGCTCCTCTTCTTTAGTTTTGACTTTTTAAAAAATTGCTCTATGTGACTTTAGCAAAGTTTTAAGAGGAAGTGCAATTAGCTCCATTTATTTCTGCTATCATCTTCCAACTGACCCCTCTCCATTCTCTCTTCTCTTTACAATCCACTTCCCCCAGGACAGTCAGCCTGATCATCATAAAAACATAAACTAGTCCCTGTTTAAAATTCTCCCAGAGCTTCCTACCGTGCTGCGACTCCTCTCCCAAACCCTGCATGGTGGGACCTCACAGCACCCCAAATCAGGAGGCTCCCCTGTTCCCTCGCTGCCTCAGGACCTTGGCATGTGCAGGCCTCCCTGCCTAGACACTAGCCACACGGAGCTCTCTCAACTAAAGCTAAACAAACTTAAAAGCCCCGTTCCTCGGCCACACTGGCTGCATTTCAAGTGCTCAGTGTCACAGCACAGATATAGAACATTTCTATCCCTGCAGAAGGCTCTGCTTGGACTGCGCTGCCCTTGACTCACGACTCTCTACGCAGCTGGCTCCCTCTCGCAGCCAGGCGTCATCGCGCCTTCTCTGACCACCCTCTAAATCCAGTCCAGGCCCCCGCTGTTTCTCACATCACCGTGTCTGTTTCCACGGCACTTAACTACTTACAGAAACTCAGGCCTGTGACGGTTATTCACTTGCTGTGCTTTAGTAGGCACCAGGAGGGCAAGCGCCTTCTCTATCTCACACCTAGACCCTCACCTCCAAAACCGTGTCTGGCACTTAGCGAGACCCTGAAAACACTGAACCTGGATTTTCCAGGCTGGGAGAGCTACGTTCAGAAGGTTTCCCGGGTGCACACGAATCACACAGGGATTCTGCCAAAATGCAGAATCTCATTCAGAACAGGCTCCTCGCAGGTGACGCTGCTCCGGAGACCTCACTCGGAGCCCCGAGGCTTCTAGCACTCCGACAAACGGCCGGGAGTGCAATGCCTCGGCGCCAACTCTGAGCAAGAACTGATTTCATAAGGTACTGCCCTCTGGGTAACGCTCTCAGAGCACTCCTTGCGATATCAAGGATATTGCACAGCTCACTTTGCAGGATCCAACGCTCAAGTCCATGTTCGCTTCCTCATACCCTTCTTTGGGCACGAGGGCTGCTGCTTAGCCCGGGGGGGGGTGGTGGGCTGGTGTGCCTTTGCGCAAATGAGAAAAAGGTGTCCCCCCCCAAGGGGGACCAGACCCACGCCGGAACGCACGGCTTGGTGGGCTTCTCCGCAGGGGCCCCTGTGCATGCTCAGCCGTGTCCACCACGTCCCCAGCTCGGCCCTTGCTCCGCTTTCTTTAAACCTCTCCTCTATGGGGGTGTCGGGTCAGAAATGGAAAGCCAAAACGAGAGGGTCCGAAACAGGGCATAAAAGATAGAGGTGGCCTGAGGGGCACAGGGAAGGGCAGGGTCCACTGGCCGTCTGCCTGGTATGGCGGCTCTGACCTGCAGCTGGTACGCCAGGTCGGCCTGCGCCCGGCGGGTGTTGACCTCGATGTCGTACGCGGCCTTCTTCAGCTCATAGTCCCTCTGCGCCTTGGCCATCTCGATCTCGCTGAGGTACTGTGCAGACACTTTTTCCTGCTTGGCTTTGGCCTCCTGTCCAGCAGGGATCCCAGGAGAGGAAGGCAGCCCAGGTGAGTGCCCACAGCGGCCTCGCCTGCCCCAGCCCCACGGCGCCGCCACCGGTCCCCGCCCTCACCCGGATGCCGGCGTCTCTCTTGGCCTCGGCTTCCCCGATCCGAGCGTCCTTTTGGACCTGAGCTGTCCGAGCCTTCCCCAGGGAGTGCAAATAGTCCTGTGGGAGAGAGGCAGAGATGAGAGCCGCTGGGAGGGCGCGGGAGCAGGGAGGGCTGCTGCCGAGGCACACCTGGTCGTCGTGAATGTCCTTCAGGGTGTAGCTGACCACGCTGATGCCCATGTTGACCAGGTCTGAGGAGGCCACTTTGAAGACCTGCTCTGAAAACTTCTGCCTGTCCTTGTAGATCTCCTAGGAAGAGGGGAAGGGAAGGCGGGACTTGAGCGCTTCCAGCGCTGGCTGCTGCTCCCCACGGGTGCACCCGGGCCCTGGTCCTCTCTGCGTGCCCAGTCCTCACGCCAGCCCACCTCCACGGTCATGTGCGCCATAATGGCCCTCTGGTGGCCCTCCAGCGTCTCCAGCGCAATGTGGGCAATCTCGGCCTCCGTCTTCCCCAGGAACATCTGACAGGCAGCCGCCAGCATCTCCTTATTCTGCCCCTGAATTTTCACCTGCAGCCAGAAAGGGGCAGGAGGTGGCGGTGGCCTCAGGAAGCCAGGGGCCAGCAGGGAGGGGAGAGGAAGCCTTCGAGAGAAGCGCCTTCCCTCTCAAGGCAGCGAGCAGGGACGGGGGAGGAGGGGTTGAGCTTGGGGTGCCCAGAGCAGGGGAGCCTGTGCACGGTGGGGAGAGGGGGAGTGTTGGGAAGGCCGTGGACGAGAGACACTGGGGAGACAGACGGGGAGTGGGCTTTGGGGAAGGCTCTGGAAGCCTCACCTGGGCAATGCCAGTGACTGAGATGGGGACCCCATGGCGAGTATAAACCTTTTCACTCTTGACATTCAGGGTCAGTGTGTTGAGAGAAATCCTGGGGAAAAGAAGAAGTAGGAGATAGAGGAGGAGAAACAGAGGGCAGGGAGTTCTCCTTCCCTGGCTTTCACCTACCTCTGGATTTGCTGGACGCAGGGCAGGACAAAGACGCGCCCGCCCGCCACCATGACCGGGGGGCTTCGGCAGAAACCTGCAAGGTGAGGGGCAGCCAGTGGTCAAGGGAAGCTGGAGGTGGAGGCCTGAGGAACGGGGTAGGGGTGGGGGCCACGAGGGAAGCGGGAGCCGGCCGGGGCCCTGGACACCAGCGGGTGGAATGCGGCCCCCAGGCGCGCAAGGCTTGGCACCGGGGGCCGACAGCGCGAGAGAGGGCCGGGCCGAGGCCAGGCTCGCAGGGGCGTGGGGGTCGCCGGCTGGGGAAAAATCAGTACTTACCGGAGACCACCATGGCCTCGTTTGGGCCGCAGGTGAAAAACATGGTTGAGGGCGGAGCTAGAAGGGGGGAGAGAGCCGCTGCAGACGGGGAGGCGCCCTTCCCTTCCCGCGTCGTCACGCCGGCGCTGCGCCCACCACGGCTGCTTCCCGCACCCACGGGCCCGCTCGGGCTCTTTCCTGTGAAATTCCGCAGATGCCAACGCTCCCTCCCCTCCTCGCCTGCTCACCGCCTTCAGCGCGGGCGGTTTCCCCTTATCTGATAACGCCGGGGTCCCTGGGGCTGCTCCCCGCGCTCCGCCGCCCGCCCCGGGCTCCGTCCCCGCTTGCACTCACCTCCCCGCGGGCGGGGACGCGCGGGCAGCGGCGCACGGCCTTCTGGCAGCTCGGCCCGCGCTCCGCAGCCGGCCGCACCCAGGCGCTGCGGCAGCCGCGACCCCGCCCCGCGGCCGACGACCCCGCCCCGCGGCCGCACGCGCTCGGCCCGCCCCTTTCCCGGCAGGCCCCGCTCGGGTCCGCAGCCTGGCCCGGGGGCTGCCTGGCGAGCCGGACGGGGCCCCCACCTCCCCGCCGCCCGCCCCCAGCCGGAAGGCCGGCCCCGGACCCGCCCCGAACCCGCCCGCGCGGGGGGCGTCGCTTCTCCGCGGCCTGGCTGGGAAAACCCGGGCCCCCGGGCGCCCCGAAGGCGAGAAGGGAGCGGGCGCTCGCCGCGCGCAAAGAAAGCACAAACGACAGCTGACAGTAAGCCAGTTTATTTGTGTTCACAGAACATACGGGGCGACCCCGACGGCCGCCCCCTGAGAGCCCACCGACCCCCGACCCCGCAGCCACCCCTTGGGGGCAACTTCGGGGAAATCGAAGGCCACGGGCCTTATCCGCAACGGTCCGCTGGAGCCTCACACAGTAGGCCCCGCGGAGTTGAGATGTGGGAGGACGGAGTGTCGCCCCTAAACCTACGACCCGCCACCATTCTGGACCCCCAGGCCGGGAGCCCTCCCGACCCGGCGCCCAGCAAGCCCTCCAAGCTCAACACCAAGAGATCCTGTTTGCAGTGTGGGGGGCTCGTCTCCACCCGCGCATAAATTAAATAAATATTACATGCGCCCCTCCATCAGCTAGGGGACATACATAAATACAGATAAATAATAGTCACAAGAATTAGAAATAAATTAACGACGTCGTCTCCCCACCCAGCCCAGCCCGGGCGAGTCGGGGCCTAGTCCCGCCCCGGCACCGGCCGGAGCCCCTTGCTTTAGTGTTCTCAGTCCCGTGGCCACGCAAGTCCGGCCCTGGGATGCGCCCTCGGCACCAGGTACGTCGGCGTTTCTCTGGATTTTCAGATTCTCTTATGGGGGGAGGGAGGGGTGTCACGGCTAGAAGGCGGCCGGGTGTTGCTGGATCAAGGTGCTGAGGTCCAGCGCGTAGTCCGAGGGCTCCGAGGTCAGGTTGTGGGGCTCGAGGACGAGGGGCGCAGGGGCGGGCGCGGGGGGCGCGGGGCTGGGCGCGTCCTCCGGCGCCAGGGTCGCTGGCGCCCCTTCCTCGGCCGTCAGGATCTGGCATAAGACCACGGTGAGCAGGACGAAGAGGAGCCTTTTGGCGGGGTTCGACTCCTGGGCTGGCAGCTGGCGCCGGACCTGAGGGCAGCGAGCGCAGCGGACAGGTCAGGCCGGGCCCCGGCGTCGGGCGCGCCCCGCGGCTGCCCACGCCGACGACACTTACCACGCGAGGGTAGAGGACCCTGCGGCTGCGCTTGCGGTGCCCGCGGGAGGCGCTGGGCCGCCTGGAGGGAGCCCCCGCGGGCTCCGGGAGAGGGTCGAAGGTGAAGATTTCCGGGCCGGAGCCCCGTCGGGATCTCGGGCTGGTGGGGGCGACGGGCGTCGAGGGCTGCTCGACGGCCATGGTGAGGAAGGAGCTGCGGGAGCGACACATGACGCGGGAGGAGCGGGGCGCAGTGAGGCGCGCCGCGGGCCCGGGCGGTTAAGACGGCGCCGACCGGGCGGGCCCTTCTCGACCCCGCCTCCCGCGGCCGCCGAGCGGTTGGCTGCCGCCGGCTGGGAATTCCGACGATTGAGCAAACGTGGGTGGAGACGTGGCCTGTGCAACTCCGGGCGCAGGAGGTGGTGTGATGTGAGCTGTGCGCGGGGGCGGGGCGGCCTGGGCCGCGGGCACCTGCCGGACGTGCACAGCTGGAGAGGGGCCCCCAGACCCGCTCAGGGGGTGGTTCGGCCGGGGCCGCGGCCCAGGCCCCTTCCTGAGGGGCGGCGGGAGGGCTCTGGCAAGGCCTGAGCAGCAGGGCCCAGGAGGGCAGCCACCCCTGCGCCCACCGTCTTGCAGGGGCGCAGGGAAGGCAGCCCCTGCCCCAGAGGAAAGGCGTCTCAGCAGCGGCCCAGGAGTCCGGGGAGCCCCCAGAGCGCCCTGCCTGCGTGCACGCTGGACTCGCCCTCCCAGCCACAGCACAGCAGGCTCACGGCAGAGGGCCGGAGAGGCCCAGACCTCAGCACAGCCGCCGCGGAGAGTGCAGGGAACGTCCACACAGAGACCCCAGCAGAGGACAAAGTGTAGGGCAGGAGATCACGGCCACGTGGATTTGCCCCTTGGGTGGATCGAATCACAAAACCCACGGGAAGATCATGTACAAATGTCGTAGCAATGGGAGTAATTCAATTTAAGGCAGAATTTTCATTTTCGTAACTGCCTTAGAGACAGCTGCTCATGGACACGGAATTTAACACCCTCTGAGCACCCACCTGTGGCAGGTGCCGTGTTAAAGGAACGGTGAAAGTACAAGGGTCAGTTTCCATGTGGCTAGATAAAGCTGCCCCTCAGTCTTTTGGCACGGGGAGGGGTCTATGCCCAGGAGCCCTGTTTCAAGGGTCCTAAGAAAACTAAGACCAAGGGTAATGGGGCCCCCCAGCAGATATGCTCACATCCTGTCTGGCCAGCCAGGGGAGGCTCCAGGGACCAGTGGCACTTGAGATGACCTTGAGTAGTGGGTGGGATATGAAAATTCAAATATGAGAAAGAGAATAGAGTCGGCAAAGGCCCCGCTGGAAAAGTACAGGACGGCGTTTGAGAAATTGCAAGAAAAACAATCCCAGAGTAAGTTTCCCGTAAAGGGACAGTGGGAAGAATTGAGGCTGGAAGGCTGTGGGGCGGAGTGGGGAGTGGGGACAGCTGTGCTGCCGGGCGTCTGGGTTTGACTCTGCACGGGGCAGCTTGTGGGCTTGAGGACGGCACCGCAGGCCCTGGGAAGCCCAGGCCAGGGGGCCACAAGCACGTCATGTCCTTGCCTGAGGGAAGCGAGGGGGGGGCTGGCTGGAAGGGGCAGTTCCAGCCCCAGATCACCGGAATTTGGCAGTGGTTAGGCATCATGAGGGGCAGGGAGAATGGGGACGCTGACTGCAGGAGGACAGAGGGACCAGAGAGGACGCCAGGATCTGAAGTACCTCGGCTCGGAGCGCTCTGCCAGCGGCGCAAGCGGATGCCCGGGCGGCCTCTTCTCTTGCAGGCTGCTGCCCGCGTCTTCGGCTCCGTAGAGCCCAGCGCAAAGCCTGGCATGTAGTAGTTGCTCAAGAACCTTGTTAAATGAGAGCTGAAAGTGCAGAACCGTGAGTGCAGAGTTCACGGCTGCGAGGGTCACCCAGGCTTCGAGGCTGGGCCGCATCCGAGCTGACAGTCTCAGGAAAGCTGGGAGGACCCCTGTGCAGCGCAAGGGCCTTTCAGCCAAGGCTGTGGGATGCAGCGCAGGGGATGGCGCAGGAGCGGGCTGAAGCGGCACGCTGCTCCTGGCTCTGCAGCTGCTCCTGGGCCTAGGTGTCACTGTGATTCGCTCCCACCACCCCTGTTAAGCACACAGGACCCCACCCGCGTTACACGCCTTTCTCACACCGCCTGTCACGCGAGCCGCCGCACTTTCTTTTTTCTTTGTTACATATGACAGGCCCATGTCCCACTTTAACCTTCCAAGTTAAGACTCAGTGCTGTTGGGTGCGTTCTCAGCGTCGTGCCGCCATCGCGCCGGCCTTTCACTGACACCCTGCGCACAGCTAGCCTCTTCCCCACGGCAGCGTCACGCTACACGATGGCCGACGCAAACACGTGGCGGCTCCGCCGTGGGTGGACTCGACTCACACGCACAGCCGGGCGCTGGCTGCGGATGGTGATGATGGAAGAAAACTGCTTGGTGGGGAGAGGGAGGGGCCCGGGGCAGGAATGCAGGACCTGTTTACTGTGGAAAATTTCTCCAGGGCATCAGGCCGGGGAGGGGAAGGGAAGCGAAGGGGGGCCAGGCTGTCGTGTGGCCGCCGCCCCGCACAGCTGGGCCGAGTTAGCCTCAGAATCCGGCAGCGGCGAGACCCCGAGAGCACAGCTGGCTCCCATCCCTTCCCGGCTTCTGCGCCCTCAGTCCTGGGGCCCGCCCCACCCCCTCCCTGCCACGCGGAGGCCGGGAAGGTTGTGATTCATGCAGCAAGGAGGGCGCAGAAGGACGAGGTGGGGCCAGGAAGTGCCCGGGGCTGGGCTGGTTCCACCGCCCTGATGGGAGCGGAGCGGCCCCAGCGCCCTCGGTTCCCCAGCCCCCCATCTCCTCCCTGCCGCCCGGGAACAGGATCAGCTGGGCCCGAGAACTCTGCCTTCGCGGGCACCTTGTCCTTCCATGCCGGCTCGTCTGGCCCCCACCCTCTCTCAGCCCCTTGTTTGTTTCCTTCGTGGTTCTGACCACAACGGGGGATAATTTTGTGTGTTTACGTTTTGTTATCGTTCATCTCCCAGGTAGGCTGGATGACATCTGCCCTTTTGCCCCTTTTTCTCAGGCCGGTCCCAGGCCCTGTGCCCTGGCAGCGGCTTAATGAACGCTCGGAAGTGAACAAATGGCTTGGGGTCCGTCTCTGAGGAGCTAAAACTCACCCCCAGAGGTGTCTGTTTATGTGGCGATGTCCGACCCCGCCTCAAAGAGGAGGCTGGGCGATGCTCACCTCTGGTCGGGTGCCCTGCCATCGGGCGGGGAATCTCCAAGCCGCGGCCGCCGTCAGTCCGGCTCACGAGGTAACTGAGGGACCTGCTGCCCTGGCGGGTACCGCCGCCCCGGTGACCACAGGTCCAGAACGACAGAGGACAGAGGCAGTGAGAAGGGGTGGAGGGACGGAGCTGGGGTGCCCCCCGGTTCCAGGTCAGGGAACTGGCCTTTAGTGGATGCCCAGTAACAACAGACATCAAGTATTCGTCGACTCGAGTTGGGTTTGACCTGGGGAGGAAACAAAGCGCATCACAGTCTGATGGCGCTGGGGGGAGCGGGCGGCCTCGGGCCAGCCGGCCAGCGCGTCTGGACGTCTCGGCTGAAAGGTGGGCACGTCGGCTGAGAACGTGAGCTCTGCTCGCAGGCTCGCAGTGGGCCCCTCCCAGGAGGCGGCCTGCTAAGACCAGAGGGCCTCGCGAGCAGAGTGGGCAGCAGGAGCCGGGCCAGGGGCCGAGGAGGAAAGGGCCGGGGCAGTCTCTCTCCTCCTCCCGCCCCATCAGCCTCGGGCCTGTCCCTGGCCTTTTCTTTCCCCTAGTGAGACAGAGACGTCTGCATTCCTAGTTCTTGTTCAGCCAGTGCAAGTGGCATTAGACTCCCTTCCCCTGACCCCTGCGTGACATTTCAGCAGGAACAAGTCTTGCCGGAGGCGTGGAGTGGGGTACTGTGGCGAGTTCTCGGAACGGAGTTAATAAATGACCCCGAGAGGTTCCTCTGGGCCCGTGGAAGGCAATGATCGGGGCCTGGCCGTGTCTCCCCAAAGGGTGGCGGCGGGGTCACACAGGTACGCAGAGCCCTTTCCTGGGCTGCCCTCGGCCTGGCCAGCCCGGCTTAGCCGGACTTCCCCGGAGCCTGCGGGATGGGGCCAGGGGAAAGGAGCCGCATCGCTGTCCCGCCAGACCCCGGGTTCTAGCGCCTCCCCTGGCCTCGGTTTACCCCTCCAGATTATTCCTGCACGAGCTCACGCATTTCTTCCTCCACCTTGCTCTGTTCTCAGTGTCTAGGCCCTGCTTCCTAAGTACACGGTGCCTGACCCAGATCTAAGCAGAATCGGGGGAGACAGTGTGACAAGGCCGCCCCGTCCCTGTGGCTCCGTGGTGCAGGCTCTAGGGTTGCTCCCTGCTCCGAAACCCCGTGGTCCAGCAGCAGCCCCCTCTGCAGAGCGCAGCGCCGCCTCCCACCTCCCACAGGCCCCCTTCTTTCAGGCGGGGGCCTCTGCGTGGAGGCGGGGACGCTGGACGGTGTGCGAGGACGCGGCTTACTCAGCCGCCAGCACAGCCCTGAGGCAGCTCTCTGGGAAGGGTAGAAGGCAAGCGTGACTCAGAACCAAGTTAGGAAAAAAACCAGCTCCGTCGCCCGCGGCCTCCCTCCTGGCCTGGGCTTGACCGTGAGCTCACGAAAGAGGAAGCTGGGCTGGGCGACAGCCCTGCTTTCCCTCCAGCCTCCTCTCCCTCACCTCACGGATTCCCTGGAGCGACTGGGCCCCCCAAGGTCACGCTGGCTGCGGGGCAGCCCCGGCTCTTCCCGGTTGTTTCCCCAGGTTGGGAATCCCCCCCAGCCTCGTCTGCGGCCCATCTGTGTGCGCAGCTTCTCCGAAACAGCAGGGGTTAGGGGTTGCTTGACAACTGGATTCCCCGCCGGGGAAAGAAACGGGGTCCTCAGCTGCTGGGCACGAGCTCCCGCAGGGCTCGTGCCCCCCTTGGCCCTCCTTCCCTGGTGCTTCTGGTACTAGAGCATCCCCTGGCCAGAAAGGCGCCTTTCACTCCGGCAGGGACATGCCCCTGCATCCCACCTCCCCGGCTCGTGCTCTCAGGGCGGCGCCGTTGTGACTCAGCCAGGCGCAGGGGGCTTAGCACCCGCCGAGGGTGGGCGTGGGTGTGCGTGGCGGGGGCGGCTGCTGTAGCAGCGTTGCTGCGTTGGCACCCAGCTCCTCCCGTGAACGTGGATTCCTGTTCCTCGAGTAGCGCAGCCGGGCGTCCACACGCCTTTTGAAGAAATCGCCATGCTGGTTTCCAAAGTGGCGCACATTCTGTGCCCTGGCAGGGCTGCTTCACGGCAGCGTGCCCACACGTCTCCCTTGTAAATTCCTGCAGCAAGTCTCTGTCAGGGAACAGGCTCCCCTCGGGTTCCTCCAGGCCGGAGGTGCTGGAAGCCCCCGATGGATGCCCAGGCCTTCAGGCAGCCTGGGGCCTCGGGGCCACAGCCGCAGCCCCTCCTGGCGGCCCCTCAGCCGCAGCCCCTCCTGGCTCTGCACAGGTCCCGGTGAGGGCAACGCAGCGCCAGCCCACACCACGCGGGCACGGACACTGTCCTGGAGGCACAGCTCTGAGTGCTTCCCCACTGCTTCGTGAATCCCTGACCCCACTGCACGGAAGAGGAGCTGGAAGTGCTGCAGGCAGCTTACTCTCCCAAAGGAGCAGGTGAGGGTTGAGCCAGGCCTACCCATTGGTCGGGCGCTGCCTCCCATCTGCCTGGCTCAGTTCCATGTTTTAATTCATTTAACCTTCACGAGGGGAGAGCCGTCCACCCCCAGCGTTCAGATGAGGCAGCAGGAGGCTTCCCGCCGCACCCAGGAGGCCTGGTGCCGAGGTGGGGCTGTCAGCCCCTGCGTCCCCGCCTCAAGGATCTCTGCCCCAGCTCTTGGCGGCTCTGTGCTCGCCTGTGCGTCTCACACTCAAACTCCAGCGAGCAGAGCGGCCCTGGCCGGCGCTGCCAGCTTCACGGCTCCCGCTGTGTGCCAGGCCCTCAGCAGCTCTGGGATGGCCCCTCTCCCCGCGACGCGGGCAGGGCACCTGCCGCTGCTTTCTTAGGAGCTTGTTGCCTAACCAGGAGGCACCTTGAGGTCTTGAGGTCGTTCCAGGTAGATCATCTGTTTTCCCAAACAGATTTTGAGCTCTTCCAGAGGAAAGAGTAATCAACGAAGCCACTGCCAGGCCCGGTCAGTGCCCGACACGTGCCAGGGGTTTACTGGATTTCGGTTGATGAATGAGTAAAGAGACCAGGTCCTCCAATCCAGCTCTAGTTCAGCAGGTAGCAGGTGACCCTTCCCGTTGCCTTAGCCACGTTTCAAGCGCGCCACAAGCTCATGAGGCTGGCGATGCCCTTGTCAGGAAGTGTGGACGTGGGACATTTCCATTATCACAGAGATCTGCTGGACTGTGCCGGTTAGATGACGGCGCCGCGAGAGAAGGAAGAACGCGGCGCTGGGGTAGGGCTCAGTGTACGCGGGGGGTTTAATCTGCTTTCAACACTTTAAAAATAGGCAAGATCTGCGGAGCAGGTGGAGCTCAGGGGTTGAGCGTGTGCTTCGCATGTACGAGGTCCCAGGTTTGTACCTCCTAGAAATAAATAAAGCAAATAAAAAAAAATAGTCAACATCAGTCCTCTCTCATTAGGCTTAGAAAACTTTTTATTTTGAAATGCTTTCAAATGTACAGGACAATTACAAAAATAATATTAACCTATACAGAGAATTCCAACATATTCCTATCTCCCTAGATCCACCAATTTTTTTTTTTTAAGGAGGTACCCGGGATTGAACCTGGGACCTTGTTCATGGGAAGCAGGTGCTCAACCGCTGAGCTTCGCCCGCTCCCCAGATCCACCAGTTCACCTTCTCACCTGTCAACCAGCTTTCGGAACACTCACGTGTAAGTGCACCGTCACCCTCCTTGAGGCTGGATGCCACCGTGCGCCTTTCCTAACAACAAGGACGTTCACTTAAGTACCCACTTAGGTGCAGTCATCAACGCCAAGAAATCCGACGTTGAGGTAAAGCTGACGGTCTACATCCCATTTTTTCACGGATGCCCCCTCTCCTCCTTATTAGATCCCATCCAGGGTCAAATATTGCATTTAATTGTCACTGCCTGTTGAGTTGCTCATTCTTTTTTTAAATTTGAGAACATTTATATGTGTTGGCGTTCCCGTCTCAGCCCCTCCCAAGCATAGCACACTGTTGAGGACCCCTCATCACCTTCCATTACTAAAACCTTCCCACCTCCCCAAACAGAAGCCCTACACCCCGTTCCCCCTGCCCCCCCATCCCTGGCTCCCTATACTCTAATTTTTGGTCCCTGTGAGTGAATATTCTCAGGTATTGACTTTGCAGTTACCGTGGGGCTTAAGCTGGACACCCTAAATCCATAACACTCTCGATTGCTTAGTGCTAGAGGTTCCCCCGCACCAGGTCTGCAATAATGAACAAGCTGTGACTCAGTTCCCCCTGACATGCATTGAGGAAAGACAAGCCCTCTCGCCCGTAGCCTACGTGCCTGAAAACACGGCACTTCCCCAAAGGTTGAACGAAGAAACCACGTGAAAACGGGAGTAAAGTGAAATGGAAACCACGCCTCCCTCCAGACCAAGACACCAGCAGTCCCTCCAGCGCTCCAAGGACACATGACTCCCTGGCTCGTTATCCTCTAGCCATTCAAGGGAAAATGTTCACCTCCAGGGCTTCCTACTGGCTCCTGCACCTCGCTCAGACCCCCGACCCCCTCCCACCGACCATCATTTCCCTGCCTAGGAAGGTACTGTATGCATTCATATCCCCCTTCCAGGAGGGGCTGAAATCTATTCTTCAGACTCCATCCACTGGGAGAGCTTCTCAAACACATTCCTGCCTGCAATTACCAGTCTCCATGTCCCAGCAAGCGCCGTTTTCCCCAACACTTCAATATCACACACAAACTGCTCCTCTACCCCTCCGTCTCCCCACCTTTAGGTAGTTCTTACAAATTGAATGTTTATATGTTATGAGTCTAGAATCACTGATTTATCCTTGCATTTCATACATTTGCCTTTTAGATCCTGTAGCAAGTAAAAAGCGGAGTTACAAACCAAAAATAGTGGCCTTCACGGTTCCCATGTGATGGCGTTCACCAGAGACCCCTATCTCTCCGTGTGGCTTTGGTTTATCACCTAGAGCCCTTTCCTTCCGACCTGCAGAGCCCCCTCTGGGATCTCTTGTAGGGCCAGTCTAGAGGACTCCGTCAGCTTTTGTTTATCTGGGAATGTCTTGATCTCTCCCTCATTTTGAAAGAATTTTGCCAGGTATGGACTTCTTGGTTGGCAACTTTTTGCTTTCAGCTCCTTAACATGCCGTCCCACTGCCTTCGTGCCACCATGGTTTCAGTGAGAAAGGGCACTTAGTCTTATTGAGGCTCCTTTTGTGTGATACATTGCTTCTCTCCTGCAGCTTTCAGAATTCTTTATCTTTGGATTTGACAGTTTGATTATAAAATGTCACGGTGTCAGTCTATTTGGGTTCATCCTATTGGGAGTTTGTTGAGCACCTTAGATGTATATTATTCATGTCTTTCATTAAATTTGGGGAGTTTTCAGCCATTATTTCTCTGTATGTTGTCTCTGCCTCTTTCTCTTTTTCTTGTCCTTCTGGGACTCCCGCCATGCGTGTGTTTGTAAGCTTGACGGTGTCCCACAGATTCCTTGGCTCTGTTCACTTCTCTTCATTCTTTCTGCCCCTCAGACTGCATGATTTAAATGGTCTCATCTTCAGGCTCACTGATTCTTCCTTCTGCCACTTCCAATCTGCTGTTGAATACCTCAAGGGAATTTTTAAAAATTCCTGTTAGTGAAGCTTTCAGCTCTGTTTCACTCCTTTTCATAATTTCTATCTCTACTGATACTCTCTTGTGTTCACCTATCATTTTCCTCATTTCCTTTAGTTCTTTGTCCATGTTTTCCTTGAGCTCTTTGAGCATATTTAGGAACTTTTTTTTTTTAAGATACTGAGGTTAGGGATTGAACCCAGAACCTCATATGCGGGAAGCTGGCGCTCAACCACTGAGCCACATCTGCTTCCCTGAGTTGGTTTTTCCATTTGTTTTGCTTGTTGTTCATTTTTGTTTTTCAGGAGGCACTGGGAACCGAAACTGGGACCTCCCATGTGGGAGACAGAAGCTCAACCGCTTGAGCCACATCTGCTCTAGGAGCATTTCTTAAAAGCCTTTGTCTGGTGGGTCCCAGGTCTGGTCCTCACCAATGGCTTCTCATGCTTTAATCCTCTCCTTTGCCTGGGCCATTCCTTTCTGGTTTTTGTTTATGTTTTCCAATCTTTTGTTGAAACCAAGACATTTTGATATTTTAAAGTGTTGTAGCTGGAATTTAGACTCTGAGGTGCCTGTTCCTTGGGCTTGCATGTAGCTGGGCTCTGACAGAGCGTCCTCGAATGCCACCCCACAGCACTGTGGCAGTTTGGCGTTGTGTGCGAATTCCAAAAATAGACATTGGATCATGTTTGTGGACTGGTCTGTACCTGGGCATGATTAAATTATGATTAGGGCTTTGGTTGAGCCACATCAGTAGGACGTTGAGAAAACTAGATGGCAGAGAAGAGAGTTGGAGTTTTTGAGCTGGAGCCCAGGAAGTGAACACGCGGGAGAATGCAGAGCAGCTGAACCCAGAGAGAATCAAGCCCTGGGAAGAGAGACAGAGCCGTTTGCTGATAGTTTACAGCTGGCCTTGTGTGCAGCTGAGCCTGGAGAGAGGAATCCAGGTGGCTGAACCCTTGCAGACGTCGGCAGCCGTCTTACCCCAACACATGGCAATAGACTTTGGTGAGGGAAGTAACTTATGCTTTATGGCCTGGTAACGTATGCTTCTACCCCAAATAAATACCCTTCATAAAAGCCAACCGATTTCTGGTATTTTGCATCAGCACCCCTTTGGCTGATTAGTACAACCACCAAGAAAGAAGATCCACCTTTCCCGTCTTTGCAGATAGCTGTGTGCAGATGGTCTCCTTCAGAGCTTGTCCATACAACGTGGCCAGAGGACAGCTGCAGGCTGAAGTGCCAGCCTCTCTGATGCTTTCTGCACAGGCGTCTCCTCTTGGACAAGCACGCGTGCCCTAGGAATCCCCCCAGTTATGTGGATAAGAACGCCCCCCTTCCCTAGAAGCAGTTTCCTCACGGTCAAGCACTGCGCTCCGCGTCCTGCAGCCACCTGACTGCTCTGCCAGGTTCTGTAGGAGAGCTCCCTGCACCTTGCAGGGCAAGTTCTGAGCTGGGAGCCCCTCAGGCCACCACCAGACAGACGGGGCCAGACAAATGTGCTCCCAGTGTGTGCACAAGGGTTGCTGCGCTCCCCCGAGACGGGACCAGCGGCCCACAAGCTCCAGTCCAGCTAGGCGGGGCGGGGCTGGGCCAGCCACGTGCGAGAACCCACTGCTTCTAAGCTGCCTTTCTCTTGCCTTTGTTACTGCAACCCTTTAATGTTTTCTGGAGCATTCTGCTGGCTGTTCAAAGCTACTTTGGGGGCTGGAGCCCTGGAATGTCTTACTCCGCCTTCTTGATTGGGGAGGGGTCTTCTCCCTCATTAGATTATATCTCATACTGCCCATTCAGAGGTCTGGCAACCGCTTCAGAAATCTTTTATAAAAAGGGGAAACATAATTCTTATCATACCCATGACCCAAACTTCTGCGAAATGGAGGGCAGGAGGTTGAAGGGGGAACTCGTGGTGCTGGGCGAGCTCCGGCCGCCGTGGGACTCACGGAGCTCGCTGACCCAGGGTGCCGCATTCCCCTCCAGCCCCAGCATCCCCATGGGCGCAGAGGGCCAGAGAAGTGGGTGGCCAAGGGTCATACACTTGTTAAAGTCAAAATGCCGGCAGGTTGGCTGGCAAATGTGTTCCAGCTAAGAGCAGTGGACGGTGGAAAGACATACAGATGAGCCTCGAGACGTTTATAATCTGGTTAAGTGAAAGTAAGAGACAAACGCAGTCTTACTGACTGACGTTTCTGGGTACATTAGGGCTTGCCAGTCCTCATTTGAAGAGTGTGCACAGCACCATGAGGAAGGTCAGGTGAATGGAATGTTGGTACAGAAAGGGAACATTCCAGAAATTAGCGCCGGCTGAGCTCACCGCGGGCTGGGGTGATCCAGGAAGGCTTCTCTTGGGCGTGGGACTGGCACGGGTGCCGGCCGTCACGCAGAGCTGAGCACAGCTCCTGCTTCCCTACCGGCAACTTGTCAGGCTCTTCGTGACTTGCAGTTTTTGAGGTAATTGTTGATTCATTTTCATTTCTAGAAGGTGAAAATGCTGACTAATAGTGCTTGGAAGCGTCTGCTTTCATTCTGGTCTGCCGTCCAAACGACCAGACCACACGCTGCACAGCGATTCTGAAAACATCGCGCACTTGCATGCCCGAGACGGAAAGTGGTTTGTGCCGCGGTTGTCTAACAGGCCTTGGGGCGCGTCCTCTGGGGCGTCTCAGGCACCCAGGGCTGTGCAGCTTTAGCTCTGTCCGTGCTTCCTGCGCTGGCCGCTTGTCTAGGTTGCTCCCCCGCCAGCGCCGGCTGGGCATGTCCTAAAGCTCTTTGCCGCGCCTCCCTTCAGCTTTTCTAAAGCGTCTGTGTTTCTTTCTACAGCATTTGGAGTCCTTTAGTTTTAGGCAGAAACTAAGTGGCTAATTGTGGCTAACAAGTGGGAAAGTAGAGTGTCGGGGAGGATATTTGGGCAGCTCACAGTCAAAGGAAGGCTAGAGCCCTGGGCTCAGGAAATGCAGGCACCAGCGAGGCTCCAGGGCATTGGGTGGCAGGAATCCACCGTTTCACCCGAGTACCTGGTGAAATGCACACACTGCAACCAGTGTTCCTTTCTCTCCCATCCGTGTTCACTTTCAAAGGCCTAGCTGAGCCTCGTTACCTAGTTTGGGGAAGCAGGGACCCTTCCCTGACAGCTGTTAGCGCATGGGTCAGTCTGCAGAGGCTCCGGCGGCTGCCGCCAGAGCAGGAGGGGTGGCTGGGTGTGGGCCAGGACGCCAAGTCCCAGGAAGTAGCCACAACCCCCCGTTTTCTCTTCCTGACCTTCATTTCCTACTTTTTCTAATACCCACAATAGGTGCAGCCAATTTCTCTTGCAAAGCTATAAAAAATAAAATAAAAATAAATCTGCTGAAAAAAAATAGTGCAGATTTATATTTATTAGCACCCAGTGTGCTTGGTGGCAGCAGGAAGCAGCTAGAAATTAAAGTGAATCTAATCCAGAAATAATCTATGGACAATGGGATCAACAAAACACGGATTTTCTGTGAGAAGAAACCATTTGATTTTAAAAATAAACAACTGAATAAATAAATAAACCTGCCTGAGATGGAGCTTTTCAGTGCAGGACTCCTGTTTGGAATGATGAAATGTTTTGGTGAGGGAGGGTGGTGATGGGAGCATAACACTGTGAACACAATTAACAGCCCTGAAATATATACCTGGGTATAGTTATAAAGGGAAATGTTAGATTGTACATACAGTAACAGGATTAAAGGTTTTTAAAAAAATCCGGGGGCCTGCAGTACGCAAACAGCGAGCCCCAGGCTAAGCCATGGCTTGAGTTAACGGCCCGGCTATAGAAATGCGCTCTCATCAATCGCAGCAAATGCTCCACCAGGATGCGAGGTGCTGGGCCGCGTAAGGGAACCCTGTGTCTTAGGCGTGACGGCTCTGTGAACCCACAGCTTCTCTCATAAAGGAAAGTAATGGACCGGCCTGAACTGGAATTCTTCCCTAAGGGAACTGGCCGTTGGGGAAGGTCCGCGGTGCTTCCCCTCAGTGTTGAGTGCAAGGGTTAAATAAGGTGCGGTGTGTGTCTCCGTTTGCCGGGATGCGGTGGCGAGGGCCCCGCGGCTTGGCGACACTTTTTGCTGGGGGTTCTGAGGCGCAGGCAGAGAAGGCTGCTTCCCTTGGAGAGCTCGCAGCTCCGCTCACCTGGCCGGCCCCCCGGCTTCTCGCCCAGGTTCCCGCAGAGTCCGGGGTTCTCCCGGACTTTCCTTTAGGCCCCACCCGCGTTCAGCGGCGCCTCAGCTCCGCTAAAAATGCGTCTTCAGGAGGCCTGTCTACAACGACGCGCCCGCAGGAACGCGGCCAAGAGCCCGTTTAAGTCGGGACACACAGTCCCACCTGCCACCAACGCCAGGTGCCGACTGATGGGGGCGAGGCTCGTCAGACGGGGCCCCACGCGCCCGGGCGTGGGTGGGCGCTGGCTCCACGCGCGAGAGCTGGCCCCTGAGTTTTCAGGGGGTTTGCGGGCCCGTTGACATAGCGTCGGTAGCTTGGAGCTGCCCTCAGTGGGCGGGCTTATGGCACAGAACCTGAAAGTGCCCCGCGTCGGGGCGTGCGCCACCCCTCCCCGCAGCTGTTAAACGTTTCCCGGCACACGGGTGCAGCCACTCGCGTCTTTCCTTCACACGGCGCGAACAGAGCGGTGCGGTGTGTCATTTAGGACTCGGTTCAGCTGTGACGAGGAAAACACATGTATATGACAGCCGGAAGCCGCATGCACCCGAGGAAATCCTGCGCCTGAGGCTAATCCGCCCCTGTGGGTGAGCCTCTCGTAAGGGGACCTTTCCATTAGGTGACTTCTGACCAGCTGGGTCGTAAGCCTCTTACTGGAGCCCTTTGTGAGAGAATGAAATGCAGGCACAGAGAGAAAGCCACGGAAGCAAGGAGCTGAAGCGGAACCCGAAGAGGAGGGAGGGACCGGGGCGCCGCGTGCCTTGCGCCGTGGCCGAGGAGGCCGGCATGGCGGGGAAGAAAGCATCGCCCGAGGACGCCTGGTCTGGACGTTTTCCTCAGCCTCAGACTGTGAGCTTGCCGTTGCTAAATCCAGCCCAGGGTGTGGAGCTGCTCGAGCAGCCCCGAGCAGCAGCCGGCTTGGGTGGCAGCTCTGATTTACCAGCCATCCTCGAGACGTGGTTTTACTCCGTGATCCAAGGGGAGCTCAGGCTCCACATTCCGGCCAGTAGGAAAGAGAGGGGCAAAGAAACGCCCGCTCCTTCCTGTTACGGCCACTGGCCACGGAACCACGGCGTTTCCGCTAAGAGCCATAGGTGGACGCGGAGCCGCTTGGCCACATGGCGCTGCGCGGGAGGCTGGGAAACGCGCTCGCTCCGGGCGGCCTCGTGCGCCCCCACAAGTGGGCAGGATTTGGGAAACTGTAGCACCGAGGGGCGCGTGTGATGGGAATGAGCGTGTGTGTGGAGGGAGCTGGCTGCGTAGGAAATCAGAAATACTGAAAAATAAGGCTAAGTGAGCAGGGTGGAGCGGACCTCAAGGAGAGTCCAGGAAAGCGGACAAAGGAGCTTTCGTCTGACGCCCTTAGAAACGGAAGCACTTCTGGCTGGAGAGCTGCGTGATCAGCCGAGGAATTTTAATCCGGTTACCGCCCACTCAGTGGAGCAGGGCTGAACACGGTGGGGAAGGAGGTGCTTTCCCGTCGGGTGCCAGGTGGTGCTGGGGGACGCGAGCCAGCAGGCCGGGGAAGGTGTGAGGCTTGGCCAGGCGGGGGAGGGGGCCAGTGAGAGGAAGACGCGGCTGAAGCTCCAGACAAAACCGGGGCTTTGGAGGGAAATCTGATCTGTAGGTGCTTGAGATCCGGCTATTTATTATTTTTTACGTCAATGTTACAAATCACTCAGTTAACACAAGATACTAGCTACAATAAGAACAAATCCGATTTAGTCCGTGGCTACCCCCGCCCCCCCATCTTGCTCATTCTCAGTCTTTAGGGATCTGGGACGAGGTCCGCTCCGACGGCTTCAGGCTGAGAAGGACGTAGATATTATGGGGCAGAGGAAGGGACTGCTTCCTCGCAGGTGGAGGTGCTCCTCGCCTCTGGGCTGGGCTGGCCCATCCTCCTCGTTCTGTCAGTTGTCCAGGGCAGGCCCGAAGCCCTGGAGGGCGCGAGCTGACCACTTACCTGCTGGTTTCGGCATAGGAACAATCCAGAGAGAAATGGACCTTACAAGTAAATTGAAAGTTCCAGGTTCAAATGAAAGAAGAACCATAACTAGGAGGTTTATAAATGAGCATGACTGTGTCGTATCGGGGAAATAGCTTTCCAGGTATTCCCAGACAGCCGCCGAAGTGTTGAGTCCCTGTGGCCGTGTGGCTGCCTCTGGTGTCCGGACGTGGGGCAGGGGCTTACAGAGGCAGCTGGGGGGAGGGAGGGAGAGAAGAAGGATAGAAAAGGGGCCGGAGCGAAGCAGGGTGTGGGCTAAGCATCCACAGGAGGATGGGAAGCTTGGGGCACAAAACGTGCCCCCTGAGGCCCCCCTGCACCAGGCAGTCATTTGGCAGAGGTCTGGCCAGAATGTTTGGGATGGGACTTGGTGCCAGTTTGACCCAGGGCACATCTCCAGCACAGCGGGTAGCTGCATGTGTCATCGGACAACGTCCCCCCGCTGGGGGTGGGGCCCACCTTGCCGGAAGGATCTGGTGCAGGAGGAGCCCAAGCACCACCTGTTACGGCCGGGAGATGCGGGTTCCATTTGGGTGTGGTGGAGTTGAGGAGGCAGAGAAATAAGAAATTGGCACATGATGAGCGGGAAGCTGGGCATTTAAGACGTTCACGTGACAGAATGGGGCTGAGGTATGTGGGTGCGCTCTTAGAATAAGGCATGGCTCTTAGAAGGCTCCGGATAGAGGGGAGCAGCCCTGGGGGAAGGTGGGTGGAAGAAGAGACACCAGTGAGTAAAACGTGTAGGAACTGGCCTTAGGGTATGGCTGGAAGTCCAGGGAGGAAAGAGGTTGAACAAGAACGAGCCGGAGATCTGTGGGTATCTTGGTTTTTGTCAGTTGAGGGGTTGGTGATGGCCTGTGGGGGGCGTTTCCCAGCAGGGCAGGTAAGGAAGCCTGGTGAGGCCTGGTCGCACCCCCCTCCTCTAACCCATTCCCTTCTGACCACTCAACTCCCAGGGGCGCTCTCTGCTCCAGGCTGTCCCGGCACACCCCTGCCTGCCCCAAGTTGCTCTGTGTCCTAGTTAGCTCACGCTGCCTAACAAATTGCCCCCAGACCTGGTGGCACGAGGCGTGGTTGTGTTTGTGGGTCCTGTGGGTGGCAATGAGGGCAGAGCCCCGTGAGGAGGGCTTTCCTCTGCTCTTGAGGCGGGGGCCGCACCAGGCCCTCAGGCGGGGGCTGGTGGCCTGGAGGGCGCCTCCCTTCCCTGCCCAGGGGGCTGCGCTGCTGAGGGAACCAGGCTCTGTGTTCTCCGTGACCCGGCCTCGCTCACGCCTGCCGCCCTGGCCAGCACGGCCTCATGCAGGCGTGAGGGGCAGCCACGGCCCTGGGGTCTGCCCGTGGAGTGGGAGGGGCGGTGGCGTCCTTGTGAAGCACAGTCTGCCACGACCCTCCCAGTGGACCCCACTGGTCACGGGCCACCTCGCCGCAGCAGCACCTCGAGAGACCCGAGGGCGTCCGTGTCCTTGGTCCACGCGGAGGCCCGTGGGCGGAAGGGCCCTCTCGTGGGTCCCTGGTTTGCACGTGCACGGCCCGCTCGACCAGCTGCATTTACCACTTCAGAGAAACCAGGGCTCAGCGGGCAAGCGGCCGGCCTGCAAGGGCAGCTGTCCTTAATAAATAAGGCAAATAAGTAAATCAATAAATAAGGTAAATAAGGAGTTGACGTTCCTGGGGGCACCGTCGGCTTCTCTGGAGTTTGCATCTCCTCTCGAGGGCCAAGCAGGGCCTCGCGATGAATTCCACTCCCAGGAGGAGCCCTCGGGGACGCTCGGACCATGGTCCGAGGCCACAGGGAAGCAAGAGGGAGAGGCCGAGGCAGCAGAGAGCGGAGCCCCCCCAGCCCCCACCCCCCTGCGCCGCGGGAAGCCCCTCCGGGAGTGGGGAGGAGCTGACCTGAGAGGTGTCGGGCCTCAATCCCCACACCCGGCCTGGGCGCCGCGCCACCCCTCACCAGCCTTTGGCCCTCTCTTCAGAGGCGAGGCCAGGCTGGCTGGGTGCTGCGGGGCGGCCGCGCCAGCAGGGGCTTCGGTCCTGGACCCTCGCCTGCTCCCTCCGCCAGCGCTGCGCCCGCCGCTCCCCGCACAGGCTGCTGAGGTCCCCGCGGCGCCTGCGTCCTGCGTGGACCTCGCTGGGCCAGCCTCAGCCGGGTCACGGGCGAGTCACCCGCGCTGCTTTGCTGCAGCGCCCCCCCGCTCTCCCCCACGCAGGAATTACTCACCGCTGATGTCACCAGCCCCCGGAATGCACCCCCCACGGCACCCCTGCCCCCACATCCCTTAGTGTCTGGTTTAAACAACGTCTTTTTTTCCTTCCCTCTGATGATTAAAATGACACATTTGTAGTGGAAAATCTGTAAAATACAAAATGTATACAGAGGAAAAAATGAAAAGTACCTAGAATTCCACCACCCGAATGTAGCTAAGGCCGCGCTGGGCGCGTCTCCTCGCGTCTCCTCGCGCAAGCTGAGGGCTCCTCTCCGCCGCCCTGTCTCTGAGCAAATCCGTGCTCGTCCTAAAGGTCGTTTTCCCAGCTCCCAGCACTTTTCCTCGAGGCGCTTCTCACACTAGAAAGAACCCCCACCTTGTCCTCTGTGTTTAAAGTCCGTCACCTCCTGTGCTGGACGTAGGGTGCATGAGCGCCGTGCCGCCTTCTCCAACGAGCCTCGTACCTACCTGGCCGCAGAAAACGCGCCTCATGGCGCCTGACGCCTCCCTGAAGAACCTGGGTCTGTCCTCTGAGCACTTTAAAATAATCAGTTTAACAAATATGACAAATCAGCGCATCGTGCCAGGACGCGGAGCTGTTAGACTGGTGCTGGCCCTGAGAGGAGACAAAATGGACTATTGCGTCGTAAATGCTGACTATCAGTCGTGCAAGTAAAGCACAGAGGAAGGGCCCAAAAGCAGCCCGAGGAGGTGGGCTTTGTTTTGCTGTAGGATCACAGGATGGTGGAACTGGCTGGAACCATGGGGTCAGCAGGTCCCTTCTCTCCCTGCAGAGCAGGAGGTAGAGTGACTTGGCCGAAGCCACTGGGAGAGCTCTTGGGGCAGAGCTGGGACCAGAGCTTCGATCTTTAGACCACGGTGCTCCTGGTGCACCTGGAAGGCCGTGGGGGCCTCCCTGTCCCTCCCCCTTCTACTCTGCAGCCCTCAGCTCCTGCTGCTCTTCTCGCCAGGCTCTCAGCGTTTCCTCACCTCCACGCCACCCGCGCCAAGCCTGCGTGCCAGCACTCGCCTCCTACCTCGTCCCTTTGGTCTGGTCTTGTCCCACTCACATCCCGTCTCACTTGGCGGCCAGAGCGAGCGTTCGCAGAGGTAGATCTGAGCACGTCTACCCCTTGCCAAAACCCCGTGGCTTCCCACCCAGCTTGGGCTCCCAGCCTTCCTTGGCCTGGCGCCATCTTACCCACTCTCCTTAGCATCTCCCCTCTCCGCCTCTCTGCTTCTGTTTCTCGGGTTTCTCGTGGTCCCTTGAACTCCTGCTTTCTTGCAGCGCTGGCCCTTCCACCACCATCCCTCCTTGCCCTGCTGCCCGCCCTAATTTAAAGAGAGACCTTTCCAGCTTTGACACACGTGGACATAATTTTCCCCACTTTTGAGTGGAGTCTGCCAAAACGCCGCATCCCCTGTCTTGGAGAACAGTCCACTCTTTTGAGAACTGGCACTCACAGGCCACGACCACAGAGGGTGCCAGAGCCAGAGCCCAAACCCCTGCCCTGCTGCCGAGCTCTCGCTTCCTGGAACCACGGCTAGCCCTTCTGAGTCTGCCTGGGGAGGCACCCGAGCCGACGTCCTGAGGCGCTTGGCTCTGGCCGTCTTTCTATGTTGGTCTGTCACCTTCAAGTCTCACCTTAAATGTCAGTTCCCAAGGGAGCCGCTCCCTGACGCCCCATCCTGCACTGTCCCTGGCTGTCTGTTCTCAACCTCTGCATCCCCTTTTGTAAGAGTCGCCGCCTGCTCACGTCTGTCCTGAGGACGGTAGGACAGCACCTGGCGCTTAGTAATGAATAAGTAAATATTGGCTTCCTTGGTAGGTGCTGAAGCAGGTTCTCAGACGGCTCGTGTGCTTTGTCGCTCAGCTGGACCTTCTCCGAAGGGCCCTGCCTGTTCCATCCTTTAACCCCCCGCATTATGCCACCCTGGAGCCACCCAAGAACCATGTCATGAATGCTTATTAACTTTCCTGCCAACAATCTCTTTCCCAAAGGCACCACATCTGGAGTAACAAGTTTAAAAGTTATACGGCAGGGACATCTACTGTGAGCTTGTTGACGCACACGTATATTTACCTCTGAACTTAATTTGACAGCAGTCTATTGAGAACGAAGGAAGGAAGATATTCTTTTCCTCTCTCTCCTCTGGCCTTTCTTCCTTGAAGTTGTGGGTCTCCTGGCCCCTGAGGGGTTTGGCCTTTTGTGTTTTAGCAGAAAGGAAGAATCGGGCTGGCTGCGGGCTCTAAACCACCCCCACGCGAGCCTGGGCTTTGGAAGGTGCCGGGTGCCCGGCCTGGTGCGGACGCCGCGGCCTTCCCTCCCGAGGCCGGGACCGGGGGCTCTGGCAGAAGAAGGGTGCGGTTTCTTCAGGGACTGCGGAGCCAGGAGCCTGCCCAAAGCGGCCCTGCGGGGACACCGGCTGCTGGAGACCAGGACGCTGGGCCAGGGCGCAGGGCCAAGCACGGAACATACTGTGGTGTCCCCCTCCATGTAACTGAAAATGAAGAGCTTGGGAGTGATGTGGCTCAAGCGGTTGAGTGCCCGCTGCCCACACGGGAGGTCTTGGGTTAGTTCCTGGTGCCTCCTGAAAACAACAAGCAAAACAAATGTAAAAACCAGTGCAGGGGAGCTGATGTGGCTCAGTGACTGAGCCCCAGCTTCCCACATACAAGGTCCCGGGTTCAATCCCTGGTCCCCAGTACCTAAGAAAAATCTAAAGCTTGCAGACGCCGCCGTCCGCCACTGCAGTTCTCTGCGCAGCTGTGGTCAACCCCACCGTGTTCGACTTTGCCATCGATGGCGAGCCCTTGGGCCGCGTCTCATTAGAGCTGTTTGCAGACAAACTTCCACAGCAGCAGAAAATGCTTGTGCCCTGAGCACTGGGAGAAAGGGCTGTACGGGCTGCTGCTTTCACAGGATTACTCCTGGGTTTATGTGCCGGGTGGTGACTTCACCGGGCAGGACGGCCCTGGTGGAAGACCGCCTGCGGGGGGACGTTTGGTGATGAGAGCTTGGCCCTGAAGCACGTGGTCCTGGCGTCGTGCCCATGGCCACTGCTGGACCAGCACAAGTGGCTCCCCGTTTGTATTAGTCAGCCAAAGGGGTGCTTATGTGAAATACCAAAAATGGGTTGGTCTTTACAAAGGGTATTTATTTGGGGTAGAAGTCCACAGTTACCAGGCCATAAAGCATAAGTTTCTTCCCTCACCAAAGTCCATTGCCACATGTTAGAGCAAGACAGCTGCCGGCGTTTGCCAGGGTTCAGGCTTCTGGGGTTCCTCTCTTCCCGGGGCTGCGTTTCTCTCCGGGCTTAGCTCCTGTTTCCTCCACAAGGTCAGCTGTAGGCGATCAGGCGAACAGCTCGCTGCTCTTCTCCTGGGGCCTTCTTTCCAACATCAAAGCTGCTTCTCAAAAGGGGAGTAGTTATCTGCAGAGGATGGCAAGGCTTTGCTCCAAAATCCTAAGGGTCTGCGTTGTGATTCCCCTATAGAGGTCTGCCAAAGGCTCCAGACAGCATCTCTATTTGCCACTGAAACTTCCAGCACCATTGGATCTGCTGGATCATATGGTCCAAGTGGCAGTGCAGCTTGCACAGCAGCCTGGCCCTGTTGCAGGGCTTCCTCTTGTATTACAATTAGCCCAGTGCTTGTTGGAAACACCGGGACACAATTACCGGGCCGAGCTGACACATTAGCCTAAGCATTACACCGTTCTTCCCCGGCACAGCTGAGACTGAGCGGCTGGAGGGCAAGCTCGTGGTCTCCGGCAAGGTGGAGGAGGGCGTGAGTATTGTGGAAGCCGTGGAGTGCCCTGGGTCACCGCTGCCGACTGCAGACAGGTCTGCTAAGCTCGACTTGTCTCTAGTCTTGACCACCAGACCGTCCCTTCTGCAGCTCAGCAGAGCCCGCCACCCTGGTCTGCACTCAGCACCTGGACTCTGTGCTGTGGCTGCAGTCCTTGGGGTCCCACATCATCCTCCCCTTCCTTCCAAGCGTAGCTGGACTGCAGAGTTAATTTATAATTGTGAAATAAAAACCTTCAACAACAA
>JAQZBX010019743.1:0-28182 GCA_029593785.1 Cabassous unicinctus | reverse complement strand
AAATGACAAGAGCAGGATCACAAAATTGATAAGAATTAGCCAGGATTGAATCCAGCTCTATCTCTTTATGCCAGGAGTCCTGTCTGCATCCAGCCCTTCTCTGGTAGCTGTGGGGAGGGAGATGGTGAAACTCTGTCCAGTTTACAGGATGATACCATTGAGGAGGATAAGTAGCCAGCAATCCTGAGGGGACTTCATGGAGGTCTTATCAGTTGAGGGCTGTCAGGTAAGGGTGGTGACCATACTTACTTGAAGATCAACTCACTTCCTTAGAGATAGAGCACAACAGAACTTGGAAATCTGGTAACTAGTCACTGAGATTTCTCAGATAGCCCCCTACCCAGCTCACTTAGCCAGAGATGAGAGAGCAACATGTTCTCCGGCTGCATTCTTAAATCCAGAAGTACTGGCCTCAGGAATACTTGGAAAAAGACTATTTTTATCAATGTAGACATTGTCTCAGTCTTCAACCACAAAGCCACTGGCATTTGGCCAGAATTTTCCCAAAGGTAACATAACATAGCCCAGGGTTATCTAATTCAGGTCATGCCACCACTTTCATCCCACCTGGGAAGCCCCCAGTTCCTCCTCCTTTCATTATGAGGGAGACATGAGGAACAGGAGCATCTTGTGCTTGAGCAGGCTGTCAGTGTTTGGAAACATGGTGGTTCCTTTGGGTTCACATTTCAGGTCATTGGTGGCTGGTGAGAAAGCAAGTGTTGGTGTTTGTAATGGTTAGGCTGATGTGTCAACTCAGCCAGGTAATGGTGTCCAGTTGTTTGGTCAAGCAAGCACTGAGCTAATTGTAATACAAAGACATTTATCGACTTTAGTCATCAGTGAGTTTACTGCATAGATGGCTGATTACATCTGCATCAACTAGGGAGATAACTGTCAGCAGTGAGTGATGCTTTATCCAATCAGTTGAATGCTGTAAAAGGGAAAGTGATTTCAGCTTTCAGAGAGAAGTTCCCAGCTCATCTTTGGAGAGACAACATCTCCCAGAAGGTCATAAAGGACCTTAATTGGACTTTCATTGGAGCCCCTGGTTTGCAGCCTGCCCGCAGAACCTGAACTTGTGCATCCCCACAGTCATGTGAGATTCTTATAAAATCTCATACTATTTACAGATATGCCCTGTTGATTCTGTTTCCCTAGAAAACCCTGACTTATATATTGGGGGAAGTAAACATCATTCCAAATGGTAGTCCAGGGCGCCAATAGCTGTCATTTCCATGCCAAGTGTGCTGGAGGTATATGCAGAAAACTTTCTGTGACTGATCTGGGTCATGGAGTTAGTACAGGGTGCTCATCCTGTGGTGATTGCCAAGCAGCCTCCTGGCACCTGCTGCCTTGTTACTGGGCACTGTGCTTACAGGGCACCATACAGAAGGTTGGTGAGCAGGTCAAGGGATACTACCAGTGTTTCATCCAGGTTAGAGCATATGGGGTGGCATTTATTCACCAGGGTCCTGAGACACTTGGGGAAAGCTGGAGGGCCCATGTCCTACCTAGCACCTTCCTCTGGAGCACTCCCATGGGTTTAACATCTGCATATCCCACAGTCTCACTCCCAAAGTCTTCTGAGCCTCCATCCCTCACCCACTACAATACTATTGGAAGCCCTGTTCTTGGCCAGGTGGAAAGTCACTTTTCACACATTTGTAGGAGCATGTGAAAAGAGATACCAATATTGTTTTAACTGTTACTGAAACCAAGGTTACCTTTGCATTTTTTTTGTTTTTTAATTGTCATTCCCTGAACACAGAAGTCCCCTGTAGCAGTTGATTAGGCTGTCCTTCACACCTTCTCTAAGCCATACAGATCTTTATGTCTGAAGGATAGTTTTGCTTTTTAAGGAAAAGGGGTAACTTTATGATATAAAGGGGCTTACTTTATAACATGTGTGTATGCAAAATTCACACTCACATAACACATCCCTTGAACTTTCCAGGCCAGGGATACTGGCCTGATTCAATTGAATAATATTCTAGAATGGAGGCTGCATATAGCAGTGGTTCAGCCTATTCCTGCTCTCAGATCTTGAAGAGATTCCTTTCTGGTGCCATTTTATCAGTGCTGTAGGGAATATCTTATATGTGTCTTAATAACCTATTTCCCCTCCCTGCCTGCCAGGATAGACTTCCAGTAATGTGATGGCTGGGTGACACACATACAGGGAAATTTAACAGCTTAAGCCTTAGAACTTCCAAAAGACTGTCTGTATCCCCTCAGCCCAGCTGTTAACATTCTTTTTCATTCTGGCCAATCTGGTGTCACAGAAAAAATGGCACTGCTTGGGTGTTTTGTACTGAAATTATTCCATGAGAAGTGGAGCCCCACCAACCAGCCATTTGGGTTTGCTCTTCTTTGAGGCTTCTGTTCAGGCTCTCATCCATACAGGGCTCTTTCTCCTACCTGGAAACTCCTGGCATTTGCCCAGTTCCTGGAATAAGGATCACCATGGCTGCACATTCTCAGAAATCCCTCTAATTCAAAAGACAGAAAAACCAGTGAGTTATTTGAATATCAAAGTTGTTCTCATAATTTCTGTTTCTCCTCTCACTGCATCCAAAGTGGGGAGGATGAGATGTGAGCAGACCTTTTTCCTCCATGTCTGGAGCAGACCATGCCCTACATAAGACTGAGGGAATATCATATGGCCCCAATGGGAATGACTCAGAGTTCTGACCTGTGTGACCCTGAGCAGCCACTTGAGGATTCATTAACTTAGGAAGGGAGACATTTGTGAAGACTCCTGGAGATCATGGTCTTTCCAGGCAGTGAAACAGGGAGGTCCTACTGCTCATCAGCTACCAGAATCACAGGAAGAGTCTAATAATTTAATTATTTCCTCATGTCAATGCTACTTTTGAGGCAGGGAACTTTTTCTAACTGCCCCACTTCTTGCCTCAAGGTACAGAGGGCTTGAGTGAAGACATTCTGCACCACACCATGCTCTTAGGGTTCATGGGGCAAATGTTATCCATGTGCTCCTGCTTTTGTGGAAACAATTCAGCACTGAAGAGTCCTCAGAGCAACCATGTGCACACTGACAGGGTTGGCACTTGGAAGAAGCTCATGCAGCCCCTGGTCCCTGCCATCCTGGAGGGTGATCTAGCCTACCCAAGCATTTTCCTGACAAATTACCAGGTCTTCAACTTCATCAAACAAGTGCTATAGCAGCTGTTTATAAGGTGAGTTTCTGCACTTTCTCCACAGTGATGGTTCTGCCAACCACCTGCTCTGCGTCTGGGGAACTTCACTGCAGCCTCTAGCCTCAGTTTGCTCCTCTAAAAAGTGAGGTGGTGTCAAGAAAAACTTCCTGGGGTTCTCATCAAGACTAAAATGTGCTGAGACAATGAAGATGTTTCCTTGTGCCTGCTCTGCAGAATGGGTGTTTGGCACTGAGGGTTTGTCCATGTGTACTAATTTCCTATCCACTTGAAGAAGTTCTGCCTCAAAGTGGCCTTTGGAAAGTTAAATTCCCCTTGAAAGGAGGAATTTATATGTGTCTATGTGTGTCCCTAATTTGAAGTAGCCTGAGTTGGGATCACTGGAAGCTGACAGTGGAGCCAGGGGCCTCATTACTTTACAGGGATGGTGTATCTTACATCTCCTTCATTCCACAAATATCTAGAAAGTGTCTCTTATGTGCAGGCACTTTCAAAACCCCTTAGTTGACTTCACTAAACAAAGCTGGAAAAGTCCTTGCACACCTGGGCTTCCCTTCTAGTTGGGGAGTCAAGCAGCAACACTAGACAATAGCAACAGGAGAGTCACCCAGGTATTTAGAGGTGGCACCCTCCTGTCATTATGGAGATATGACATATCATTTGTTGATGGAGATGACAGTGCATTTGTTGATGTGGCTGGAGAATGACAGGAATGTCTGAAAAAGTGAGTAAGCTCTGTGTGAGGAGGAAGGGCCTCCTTCTTCCCAGGTAGAAGGGGGAGTATGGGGCTGGTGGCATGAGCAATGGAGCCGAACACTGGCTTCCATGATTACTACTGGATAACGGAGACCAGGGAACAATACCCTGTAGTAAGAGAGGATGTAAAGAGAATTATGGAAAGGTTCTAGTGTACGCAGTGCAAAGAGCACCCTGGGGTCTCTGTGCTTACCCAGTTCCTACCCCATATCTGTTTACCCCTCCCAGCTCACCACACACCAGGGACCCAGATCTGGAGATGTGGTGACATAGCTCACAAATCTGCCTCAATACTCAGCCCTGTGAACTTAGATGCTGGGGGACTGAGGTGGGCTGTGCCCATGCTCTTTGGGAGGCTATTGTCAGGGGCAAGAAGAATCCCAAACATGGATTGCACAGGAAGAGGCACGACCACAGTACACAGATAACAGATTGAGGGGCCATGAGGGACCAGGGTAGGCTGTGGCAGGAGGACAGGATCTTGTCCTTCTTACATCAGGTTTTTATGAAGCTTAAACTGTGTAATAGTGTTGTGCAATGAGCAGAGCAGACAGAATACTTCCTTGCCCTCATGGAGGTTATGTTCCAGTGAGGAGAGACTTGGAGGAGACAGAGAAGTATGACAGGATGGTAATCATCAGAGGGCAGTGTGGCAGAAATGGCCATTCCTGTTTGCTGTTTGCCCACCCTAGCACCATTTCCTGCATCCTGTGCACCTGGCTAGATATATACCAAGAAGGTTTCTTCCAGCCACTGTAATTTCCATGCCTCAAGCTGCTGGTGGCCTTTGCACAAGTCTGCCTGAAGATCCATGCTCAAGTTCTCCTTTCTCAGCTGGAGACCATGGATCTCAGTGAGACAAAGACTGGATGAAAAGCCTTGGGACTGAGGGCACATTAGCCTGCGGGGAAGGGAATGGGGCTGGCTCAGACAAGGAGGAAACTCCAGTGGTTGACTTTGTGCCCAGGGTAAAGAGTAAGTCAGACCACTAATCTGGAAGCTTGCAATCTGGGAAGACTTCCTGGGGGTGGCAAGTTTAGGCAGACCTGCTAATACAGATAGTACAATCATTCCTGTATTTGGGAAGGCCCACAGAAAGCCAGTCCTGTCATTGCATCATCTTCCTTTACTCTCTCTATGTCAGACCCAGGATAACAAACCAGTTCAGTGCCGCCTCCAGAGCCATTTCCCTCACTGGCACAGGACATCATGCCTACTTTAGAGGTACAGGCACCTCTGGCACCACCTCCATTGTTGCCTCTAGAGGTTGCATCATTGCTGGCTTCAGAGCTGGAGCCTGTGACATAGTCAGCTGTAACATCGGAGCTGGCAGAAACTCTGTTGCCACCTCTACTGCCACCTCTAGAGGTTCAGTTACTGATGGCTTCTAATCTGGAGTCATCCACTTCACCAGCAGAAGGACCATGTCCAGTACTGGAGGCAGCTTCATTGTTACCTCCACTGTCACATCCAGAAGTCATGTCATTGCCAACTACAGGGATGGAGCCAGTTACTTCACTACAAGTGGTACCAGTACTGGAGCTGGCAATAGATCTGATGCCACATGCACTGCCAATTCTGGATCTGAAATCCATGCCAACATTACCTTCACCTCTAAAACCTTCCTGCTCCTCACCTGAGGCCCTGGAGATTGGGCTGAGTGAGGTGAAGTCTCACATCCTGACATTCCCTCCCATGCTGGTGGAAGAACAGATGACACTGATGGATGTGGTGAGCAGCTGGTCTAGGCAAGATGAAGCAGGGGGGAATTTTCCCTGCAATCTGCTCTCCCTACCTTGCTATTCCATGAACTGGGGTCCAATGACCTGGGTCTAAATGGCAGATCCACCATTCTCCAACCTGATGCCTTTGTCAAGTTTCTAATTCTGAAAGCCACATATTCCCCATTTTTAGTAGATCATAGGAGAATAGCCATAGAAAGAGAACAAATAAAGTCTTGTCAGGGACCTGGTCTATTGGGAGGCAGGAGCTAGCTTCCAGAGGTGCAGCCTTGTCCATGACTCACCCACCCATTAGTCCAGGAGGACTCCAGAGTCTCAAAATGTATTAGACACTGAAGGGTACTGGACATGAGGGCAGGCATCCAAATGAAGCCCTTGGTTGTAGTTAGTGAATGGGCATCTGAACAAGAGAAAGGCACCCGAGGAACCACCAGGAGGGGTGGAAGCTGTTTCCTCTTCATGTGGGGGCATGGGCCCCTGTCTGGTGCATGGCAGGGGTGAGGATAGACTTGAGGAACATACATCTCTCCCCTCCCTGCCAGCAAAGCATCCTGTATCTCACATGTGATCCACAACCAGAGGGGGCAAAGAATCAACCCAGGTATTCCACCAGTCCCATGCCACAACCTCAACCTGAAGAGCTGCAGATGAGAACACTGTTCCTTCACTTGGGGATTACACTCTGTGTCTGGGTGTTGCATGACTGGGTGACACTACTATCCACCAAGCAACTGTTCAAGAAGGTGGTGCCCTATCATTGTCTGGGCTCCATCTGGTTCAGCAACCCAAAAAGTGCAAGGAGCACCTGGCATCCTCCATCTGTGCCACAATCATCCATTTCAATCATGTGGCCAATTTCCTCATCACCACCTGCCTTGGGGACAAGAGTATGAAAGTCCCAGAGAGGGCCAGGGTGGTAGATCACTGGATTGAGGTGACAGAGGTATGCCACCCAAGTGCTGTTCTCCCAGTCTAGGGTCTGGATCTCACTCTTCCCTTTTAATCAGCTTTCAGGATTGGAGTCTGTCCTCATGTCCCCTCTGCCATCCCCAGACCCTCTCTGACTAGTGGCACAGTCCTTTCCTGGCTTGTCCCAGGAGCAGTCCACTTCCTACCTATGTTTCATCCTTACGTTGAACTAAAATCCTCCTCCCTGTGAGTATCACCTGCTAGGCCCAAGATGTGTCCTTGAGGGCTTCCTGGGCATTGGCACCTTCAAGGATATGAGAGGCCAGCTGAGGGGAAGTGATGCTGGAACAGGAGGGAGCTCAGTTCCCTCCCACTGTTTGCTACTTTGTCCTTCCCCAGGAGTGTGAAATCCTCAGGAAATTATCTTCCCTCCACACCATCCTCTCTGCTCTTCAGAGCAACTCAATCCCCAACTTAAAGGAGCTCTGGGAGGAAGTTTCCTGGTGGGCTGGCCTCTCTCCATAGTATCCCTGTGCAGACCAGGTATTTATCCAAGGATGGGCATTGTGCCTCGGGGGCCTGGGCCCTGATGGAAGGTAGCACTTTCTGGGTCCAGCACCAACTCCAGGTTGGAGCTCTCACTCTCCATCTGTCCTGAGGGCAGCAATTCTTCCTGAGATCAGGGGGGCCAACAACTGCCAGGAGCAGAGCTGAGCCACATGGGGGGCTTTCCAAGTGTTTGCTAGAAGGCCCCACAACATTTTGTCAAATTGAAACCAAATTGGTAAAATTCTGATCAGGTTCCATGCTATGGGAATGCCAGCTGTGCCACTGAGAGCTCACCACTCAGTACCCTGTGACCCTGGAGGTCCAAGTAAAGTGGAGACAAGGGTTGGGGTGAGGGAAGACTGTGGGGCTCCTGGTTTCATAGTAAAATTTTCTTTGAAAATCTCCAGTCTGGTCAGGCCTGGACCAAGAGGAAGAAGTATTTGTTTGGCCCTGCACACCTGGGGAACAGTGGGGGCAGTAGGCCCTGGTCATCAGATGCAGTGGCAGCAGTTGGACTTTTCCAGGAAGAGATGCCAAACCAGAAGATTTAGCAGGTCTCTTTTTCATGAGGAAGATTATCATCCTAGGGCCTTCTCATTAGTGACATATGCCCAGATCATTATAAGAATTATTTGGGAAACTTGTGGATCATGCTGGTAATGTAAAACAGGAAGACAGAAAGCAAAATATTGATGCCCAGTGCTGCTGGTAACTTGTGTCTTACCTGGTAAGTCAGAGATGACACATCATGAAACTCCTCCCTGGGTAGACAAGAGAAAATTCTCTGCAGGAGGAACTTCCTGAGGAATTGTTGGGGTAGCAGCAGCATTTGGCATGGCCTTGGACAGTGATTGTGGGGCAGAGAATCCAGGCATTGAGGCAGGAGGAGCTTCTCAACCAGGCTTCCAGAGACACTGCTTCCTTCTCCCTCCACATCTCTTCTGGCAGCATTCCTGGATACACCCTGTGAGGGTGGGTTAACTGAATCCTGGTCAATGGTGGTAGATGGTGAGGTGACTTCAGCTTGGGCAGGGCCTGACACTGAGTGAGTGGAGCCAGTGACTCCAATTCTCCATGCAGCCAGGGGCAAATAGCTGCCCTCTTGTGCCTATGTCTCCTCATCTGAAAATGAAGTGATGACAAACTGTGGGACATTCTTCACAGACATGAGAGTTTCAATGGAGGACAGGAATGTCAGTGAATTTTCTCTTAGCTCTGAATTGGAGAAGGTGCTGCAGGGAGTACCACAATAACAGGAGGTAGCCCTGACTCTTTCTGGGTACAGTTCTTACCTACACTTTACAGATGGGCCATCATGCTCAGAGAAGCCAAGGAGCTTGCCCCAGTCACACACCTAGGAAGAGATGGAGCTGGGATTCACATTTCAAATCAGATCTCATGTCTGGTGGCAGCAGCATTTTTGCCATTCAAGGTGGGCCGCCTGTCCAAGTCCCCAGGACAGAGAGTAGGGTCAATTGGTTGAGGGAAGGATGGCCTCACTGACCTCATTCTCAACCCTGAAATGAGGGGATCTTCAAGGATTCCAACCTGGAGGTGAAGCCAAAGAGAGCCCAGCAGATGCAGCTGGGGCAGAGTGTGGCTGTTCACCAAGACATCAAGGGGGCCCCATTTACTAGGTAACTAGAAGTGGTATTTGGGTCCTTGGTGCTTGGAGGGGTACTAGAAAGGAGGTGGTGAAGATTCCCATGTTATTCCAGTGAGAGGACTCATTTGGAGGTGTGAGTCTGAATCTGGGCAATTTCCTAAATTGATGTCATGTATTGTCATACAAGGCACTGTTCCCTAACTGGGAACATTCCACAGGGAACTCACCATGCTGGACTCATCTCTCCAGAACTATCTGAATGTGATTGGGACTAAGGTCATGGAGGAGTGGAGTTAGGACCCAGAGTCATTGGGGAGTGAAACCTTTCCTGAGCTTGAGCTCTCAACACTGGGCACACCTCCTCCATAGGGGCTTCACTGCACCCCTGTGAGCTGGAGGTGTCAGGTCCATTTTCCAGACAAGTAAGCAGATGCATTACTTTCTGATTGCACAACTGAATAAGACTCTGCCTGAGCTGCACATGGCCTCTGCATCAGGCATGGCCTTGGCATGAGAGTGAGGTTGCCTGCTCCAAAGCTGGGAAGTGCAGGAGAGGTCAAGCAGTCTCTTCACCCCAACTTCACAAGCTCTCCCTCTGCCATCAGAAAGGATTGAATAGATGGTCCTTTAGCCTCTGTCCCAGTTCCCCCTGCTCTAGTACCTCAAACCTGAATATTTCCAATTCCAAGGAGTGCTAGCATGTCCCCTGGTGGGTCCTCCCAGTAGTGCACATGAGAGGGATTGAGAGCTGGTAATGGTCTGAGGGACCTCTTCTGATATATCTGGGCTGTCTGTCTTCCATGAGAAAATGATCTATTTTCCAAAAAAGAGAAAAGTGAGTAGTTGTGTGCATCACTACAAGGGTAGGGTGTGGGTTGAGGGGAGACAGAGACTCACCTGGTTAGAGCATTCCATTGATTCATCTGCCTTCTGATTTTTAAGGGGAGATGTTCATTTTAAGAGAAGAGGTAGACCTATAACACTGGGATGGGATAGAAGGTGGTATCTGGTACATTTATCTGGAGGAAATGTGTGACTCCTGTTTTGAGAACAGGTACATCTTGGATGACAGTGCAGGTGATGAGGAGGTCCCATGTGAGCAAAAACCCTAAAACTTTCAGCAGACCCTGTCCTGTCCAGCAGAACAACCCAGGCCTCCTCCCCATCTGCTCCTTCCCTCTCATCTCAGGAATACCAGGTCCTGCAGTCAAGCTGCACCTATGACTACCTGGTGCCTGATGAGCAATTTCATTCTTGGTATGGGGCACTGGAGCAGCTCAGCAATAGTTAAAGGTAAGGGCAAGGGAAAAAGTGGGCAACAGCAGGGCATACCCTCCCTTTCACCCAAGTCCAGAAAGCATGCAAACAGGGCTCTTGGTCACCATCAGGCCTATAGACTGGAGATCTCTTGGGCTCCAGGACTTCTTCTTCTGATGAGACTCTGGGAAGGAATGCTGAGGTGTGTCTTCTGGTGGTCTCACAGCAGCCATCTGCCATGTATCTGCCATCTGTCTTGTGAATTGGAACACCATCCCTGTCAACCAGAAGCACATTCCAGACCAAAATCCTTTCAGATGCATTCCCAATCCAGGGCAGGCAAGTGTGGCTGCCTTGGGGGTGTGTCACTTTGGTCTATAAGAGGATTCAGGGAATAGACAATTTAGTGTCATGGCTCCTTCTCCACTCCTGGCTAGCTCTGTGACAGGGCCAAGTCCTCCATCTTCTGGGCCTTGTTTTTCCTTGAAAATGGGTGGTGCTGAATGATCTCTTCAGTGGTTGGTGCCCACAGCTCCTGTGGACTGAAGGATCACATGGCAGGTGGCCCAGTTCCCAGAGGGCAGGGGAAGCATGAAGGTATGGATGGGTCTGGCTGGAGAATTCAGTTGTGCCACACTCCATTCAAGCCTCCAGGGACCCAGCACCCAGGCTAGGAATAATGGCACCTCCCACACCAGTGTCCAGCTCCAGCATGTCTCTGATCTCAGCAGTGGAAATACAGCTGCTTTATTCCACACATCTGTGGCCAATGCCTCCAACCATGATCTGGAAATCCATATGGGCCTTGACCCTGAATTCCCTGTTGGCTTGGAGAAGGTGCCTCTTACAACTTCTCTGTGAAGGCCCAACCCCTGGTTTTCCCTTCTAAGTGTCCACATTCCCTTCTCCAAAACCACAAAGGGGGTGGAGGAGTTCCACTTTGAAAGACAGTTTCTTGAAGCCCTGTAAAGACCATCGACAGCCTGGAGTTTCCTCCAGGCTCCAGGGCTTCTCCTGAACTTGCTGCCATTGACAGTTTGGGGAATTGACCACCCCTTCATGCCTGGAATTGTCTGAAGTCACCTCAGCCTCCAGTAGTACTGCCTCCTCTTCATCCCAATACCACCCAAGGCCATGCTACACACACCCAGAACTTCTGGCTTGGGGCTGCTGTATAACAAGCAGTTGGGCTACACCTGCATAATCCATGTCAGCCTGGATGTGTTCAAAAGTAACAGTTGCATCGTGGTGAGCTAGGCAGGCTGCACTCCCCTGGGGCCACTTACTGGGGCAGGCAGTGAATGAGGAATGATTATTATGTGCCTCCCTGCTCTCTTGGAGCTGGTATGCTAGTAGATTGGGAAGGAATCAGATCCAGAAGGAGCAAAGACTGTTGGTACAAAGGCAGTCAGGGCTGACGATGGCAGATGGAGATTTGAAGCTTCCACCTTCAGATCACTTGAGGTCAGACAGCCTGGGAAGACCACACTCTGGAAGCCCCTGAGAGGAGAGAAGGGAAGAGACAGTCTGGAAATCCCCAAGCACAGCATGTGCCTGGATCATCTGAGAAGTTAGGAGGCCAGAGGTGAAGGTACAGGGGTCAGGGCTAAAGTGATGTCAGAGAGGCGATAGGGACTGAGTCACATTGGGCCCTGTGTAGGGCAAACCAGGAAAGCCATATAGGGGTTGTGGTTCAGACAGAAGGGGTTGTTACATGGTGGTGGTAGTGAGGGGACCAGGTCCTGTACAGTTCTGATGATCATGCCAGCCCATCTTCCACCCACTCACATGCTGGCTGAGGTGCTCTGTTTCACACCTGTCTGGTACTGCACTTCTCTGACCACCTGGAGCTAGCAGTGTGGTAATAAAACTATGACTTGTATGACCCTTCACCTGAGCCCAGCCTGTACCCAGGCACTTGGGGCAAGGCAGGTGAGGTCTGCTACCTGCCCCAGCACAGGCCCAACACAGAGTAGGCTCATAGGCATCCAGCTTATCCTCCTCCATGACATCGAGTCTTGGACTACATGTTTTGGCTAAGAGTTCACTCAAATAGTCATCCTGGAGGAGCTTGTTGCAGGGTGCAGATCCCAGGGGCAATGAGATGTCTGAAATGTGCTGGAAGGAGGTGACAGAGACCTGCCCAGGCTGTCCACATCCATTTCATACACTCTCCTTTATGGTGCACTGGGCCCTTTGGGCCCTTGAAGTCCATAGGACCTGTGCAAGCCAAGGATTTAAGAGAGAAGGCTCAGCCCTCAGGGGAAGTTGCTGTAAGACTGAGGGGAGATTCTTGTAGGAGATGGGGCTTAAAGGATTTAAGAAGACCCCATCATTCCATGGAGGTCTCCCAAGGAAGAAGTAAAAATCAGTGAGTCCCTATTCACGCCACCCTGCCTGGAGGCACAGAGCCCTGTTCTGAATACTGACACAGCTCCAAAGGCATTCCAGCCACTGTACTTTAGGAAGCTGTCTCCAGGGCCCAAGTCCTGAGGACCTGCCTTCTGACCCTCCCCAGCTGACCTGTCAAGATAAGGCTCTGGCTGTGATCTACAAGGCCATGGAGAAGCATAAACTGAATTAAGACAATCTGGAGAACTACAAGCTGATGCAATTGATATCAGAGGATCATAGTAAATCAGGGGAATAACTGGAGATAGCAGCAGGGATGAGGTGGCCCCAGCACCAGATCTTAGCACCCAAGACTGAGGCTCACCTTAACAGAAAACTTCTCAAAAAGGTGGTGATCAGCATCTTGAACACAGCCCCACCTGTCCTGAGGAAGCCCTTAGTGCCCACAGTGAATTCCTCTTTCAGGCTCCAACTCCCATAGTTGTACCCTCCCTGGACCTGATCCAGTCAGTGAGGAGCCTAGATGAAATTTTTCATCTCTCAGGAGACAAGAAAAAGGTCTTCTCCTTTGGCCATTGACCATGAGGCCAAGGCTACAGGCTCCCTTTGCAGGACATCCTGTGGCCAGTATATAATGTGTTCTGTATCCATAACTATCATGACTGTTGTGGGCACAAATGACAAATATTAAAATCCATGAATCTATTATGCTAAACAGCAAAGCAAAATCACCTTAATTCCCTTTGGAGCTCTGGGGACCCAAATCAATATTCACTCACAGCAGAGACACAAAGCCAGGCAGCCTGGGGTCTTGGTCTAACAAACAGTTACCTTTGACCTCTGTGCCTGTTTCTCAATTCCAGTGAGTGAGGAAAACAATGTGAGAGCAGATAGTATATCTCTGTGCCTAAAGAATAACTATTTCTTTTTGGTGAGCCAATCATGCTCTCTCAAGCATTAACCTTGGGTACCATTCCTGACTCCCCAGAAGTTGCTTTTTAAATTTCTTTTCTTCCATCATCATCATGGTAAGACAGCCAGGGGTGGGATGGGACTATATCTTTCAGAAAAGGAAGACTTGGCCTAGAGGGTATAAGGATCTAGGAAAGGAGGGATGCATCCAAGGCAGGGGCAAGAGTTCCAGCCCAGCATTGCCTTATAGCAGGCTATACACCAGAGGAGACATGGAAAATAGGACCAGAGAGAAGCCCTTTTTTGTTGTGAGATACCCCAAATTATGGATGCCTCCCTGGCTCCCTGCTCAAGAGGCTTGTCCTTGGCCTGCCATTTTCTGGATTTTGGTAGCCTTGTACCAAGGAGTGTGGAATTTGGGGACATGTCTGCATTCTATAAGATTTATTTCATTTCCAAGATCACTGTCTGTGAAGGCTTTGGCGTGTGGGGACTGGGGTGGCCAGATTCGAGGGCCCTCTGAGAGTGCTGAGCTGAGGTTACCAGTGGTAGTGCCTGGTCACTTTGTAACAAGATTCCTTGAGATCAAAGCTTCTTGAGTCTTGCCTTTGGCAGGAGTCAATCAGAGGTGGTCCTGGAGCTGGATTGGGTGACTCATTTCTGGTTCAGACTGGCCCTTATGGAGACCAGAAGACTTGGGAAGGTCTGTGGCCCCCAGCAACACAGCTTATCTCCCTTCTGCCCATCTCCACCACAGCTTAAGATCCCTGACAGTGCCAATGTATTTTTTTTTCTATATTTTTTGCCAATGTTTTTTACTCAATGTATTCATCAGGAAACTATCATTTCCTTCTGACCAAATGGAACTTTCCCATGGGGACAAACATCAATAAAGGAGCTTACTCAACCATTTTGCAGAAGAATAAAAAGGAACTCAAGTTCCCAAAAGGCAACTACTAAAAGTCCTTGGTGCCTGCAAACCTCAGGGCCACCCTTCTTGGTCTAGCCTGTCAGGAGGGTTAGTCATCCCAAACCAGAATATGCCAAGCGAGGTGAGCACTTCTCTACCAACCAGTCACCCTGGGCTTGCCCCCAACTCCAGTTTCACCCTTGAACCTCTCCTGCTGTCTGGCATGGGCCTGTCCCTTGACAGGCTGACATGGACTCCAGTGGACCACTCACTGTATTATGGGGCACTACACTCTCCTTGGGGCTGTGGGTGCTCACCCATGACATTTCCAGGGGTCCCATCCCTGCCTCACCAAACTCTAGCCTTTCTAGGGTAGACCAAGAATTCTACCATCAGAATCTAACACGAGTGGCTTCTTTCTCACCCACCCTCACCCTATTCCCTCACCCCTGGAGATGAAGGCAGAGATTGTTTTCACCGAGACAAAGATTCAATGACTGAGGAAGGAAGAGCCCAGCCACCTTCATGCATGTCAAATCTCAAGCACTACACAAGACACAAGACATTTCTTCCTGGGTTTTATGGGACCACGTGAGACAGGATTTGTGAGAGGGTATATTTGAGAGGATGAGAGGATTATTAAAATTTTTGCATAAAAAAGCAAAAACTTACCTATTGTGTAGGAGTAATATTTATTCTTTGAAAGAGCAAATCCTATACTTGAATAATATATTAAATCCTATTTCTACTCCAGCCAGGAAGTTGAGTTTTTGGTTATTTCCTGTACCATGTAGATTTGAATGAGTTACTGCCTCTCACATGGTCCTTCAAGTAAGAAATCATGCAGGGTGGCAGTTTATTGTATGCAGGAGAAGTAAGAGAGTCCATTGATCCTTTCTTGGTTTACTGAAGCAAACACACAAGCCAACTTCCTGGAATGTATTAGTCAGTGTTCTTTATGTAAACTGAACTGCCAGGAGATATTTATAAATATTTTTGAAATTTTGTAAGATTGTCTCATGGAAATATGGGGTTGCACAAGTTCAAATTCTATATGGCAGGGCTGGCCAAACAGGAAATCCAATGAAGGCCAATATGAATTTCTGTAGGGGAACTGGATGGCTGAAATAATGATGTCAAGTCTCTCTTCTGACAGCTAAAATCATCACTTCATGTAATGCCTTCATCTAGATGAGATCTCTCATTGCTCAAGGAAATCTCCTTAATTGATTGTAGATATAAACAGCCATAAATGCAATCAACTTATTAATAATTTAAGTGCACAAAATATCTTTACAGTAATACTTAAGCCAGTGCTTGCTTGACCAAACATAAAAGCACCTTTGCCAGTCCCATTTGACTTCTGAGTGTAACCACCACACAAAGCAAATGTGCACTTCAGTATCAGCAACCTGGCCAGGGGCTGAGTTTGACCATCCGACTTCCCTGGCATTAGGGTTCCCAGGACCTTCCTCAAGGTATAGAAGCCACTTCAGGAAATTGGGGATCTTTCCAAATAATATTTGAAAGGGACATTTCCTGACCAAGCACAATGATTGCCTATATGCAGAAGTATATACAAAAGTAATGCTTTCAAACAACTATCTGGTTTTGGGGAATGTCTAAAAATGGTTATGAAGGGCTGGGGATGATAAGGAAGCAGGTGAGAAATTCTAGGCAGCATAAACTATAAATGTGAGCTTCAAGGTGGCAGTGAGTGTAGATCCCATGAGAAAGAATGTGGGGAGTTCTTTTTTATTGAAATATATCATTCACACATGAACATGCATGAACAATAAGTATATAATTAAGGATGTGAACTTACAAAATAAACATGCTTAACATCATACAAGGATCTCATACATCACTTCTCCACCAACACCTTGCATTGCTGTGAAACATTTGTTACAAATTATGCAAGAACATGTTCAAAATATTACTATTAACTATAGGCCCTATCTTATATTTGGTATATTTTCCCCCAACCCACCCTGTTTTTTAAAAAATCTATTTTTATTAGAGATTGTGAACTTAGAAAACAATCATGCATATTTCTAGAATTCCCACACAACACCCCTTCAACAACACACCAAACTGTGGTGGAATATTTCTTACAGATTATGAGACAATATCATCAGACTATTGCCATCAACCATGGCACTTACACGTATACATAGCATATATTTTCCATACCCCGATTATCAACATAGTATATATTTGGCATTGATGCAAGAATATTATAGTATTGCTGTTAATCACAGTCTGCAAGTCACAACAATTGTATTTTTCCCATGCTTCTGTACATTCTGACCACCCTGCAATAGCGATGTACATCCGCTCTAGCTCACAGAAGGAAACTCTTACATCTGTACAATCAACCACAATTCTCATCCACCTTTGCATTCACTGTGTTACTCAGTACCTAGATTATATTCCAGCTTTCTTTCAATTGATGTTTACTTCCCCAGACTATCCTTTTCAGTCACAATCCCATTTACAAACCAGCTATTACTCACTATAATGTGTTACCATCAACTCTATCCAATTACACATTTTTACAATCAAGTTAATTAAAACATCTACATACTTTAAGATAAGTAGTTCTTCCCAACCCTCCTCTTATCTCCTAATAACCTATACTCTAGGTTTTAACTTCATGTACTTATTCTGCATATTATTTCATATTATTGCAACCATGCAATATTTGTCTTTTGTGTCTGGCTTACTTCACTTAGTATAATGTCTTCAAGATTCTTCAATGTTATCACACGTGTCCCAATTTCATTTCTTCTTACTCCAGCATAGTATTCCATTATATGTATATACCACATTTTATTTATCCGTTCATTGGTTGATGGGCACTTGTGTTGTTTCCATCTTTCGGCAATTGTGAATAATGCCACTATGAACATTGGTGTGCAGATGTCTGTGTCATTATTTTTAGTTGTTCTGGATATATTTCTAGTAGAGCAATTGATGGATCATATAGCAGTTCTATATTTAACTTGCTGAGGAACTGCCAAACTCTTCCACAGAGGTTGCACCATTTTACAACCACACCAACAATGAAGGAGGGTTCCTATTTCTCCACATCCTCTCCAGCACTTACTGTTGTCTGTTTTATTTTTAATAATGGCCATTCTGTGGGGTGTTAGATGATATCTGATTGTTTTGATTTGCATTTCCCTAATAATTAGTAATATGGAACATTTTTTCATGTGCTTTTTGGCCATTTGTATTTCTTATTTGCAGAAATGTCCATTTAAATCTTTTGCCCATTTTTTAATTGGATTGCTTGCTCTTTTATTGATGAGTTGTATGATCTCTTTATAGAATTGAAATCAAATTCTTATTGGATATGTGTTTTCAAGAAATTTTCTCCCATTGAGTGGGCTTCCTTTTTACTTTCTTGATGAAGTCCTTTGAATCACAGAAGTGTTTAAGTTTGAGGAGGTCCCATTTATCCATGTTTTCTTTCATTGCTGGTGCTTTTTGTGTAAGGTTTAAGAATCCACCACTTACAACCAGGTCTTGAAGATATTTCCCTGTATTTTCTTCTAGGAACTTTATATGATATTGCTTTTATATTTAGGACTTTGATTCTTTTTGAGTAAATTTTTGTATAAGTTGTGAAATAGGGGTCTTCTTTCTTTCTTTTGGCTATGGATATCCAGTTCTCCCAGGACCATTTTATGAATAGACTCTTCTTCCCCAGCTGGGTAGGTTTGACAGGCTTGTCAAAAATCACTTGGCCATAGATGTGAGGGTCTGTTTCTGAACCATCAGTTTAGTTCCATCGGTCTATGTGTAAATCTTTATGCCAATACCATGCTGTTTTTACCATTGTAGCTAAGTAATATGAATTAAAGTCCAGATGTGAGAGTACTCCAACTTCATTTTTCCTTTACAAGATATTTCTGGCTATTTGGGGCCTTTTATCCTTCCAGATAAATTTGATAATTGTGTTTTCCACTTGTTTAAAAAATGCTGGTGGAATTTTTATTGAGATTGCACTGAATCTGTATATCAGTTTGGGTAGAACTGACATTTAATGATATTAATCTGCCAATCCATGAGCCTGGGATGCTCTTCCAATTATTTAGGTTTTTTAAATTTCTTTTAGCAATACATTGTAGTTTTATGAATCCAAGGTCTTTATATCCTTGGTTAAGGTTATTCCTAAATATTTGATTCTTTTAGTTCTAATTGTAAATGGAATTTTTTCCTGACTTCCTCCTCAGATTGCACATTACAATTGTATAGAAACACCACTAATTTTTGCATACTCATCTTATATCCTGACACTCTACTGAAATCATTTGTTAAGTTTAGCAGCTTTGTTGTAGATTTTTCAGGACTTTCTATATATAGGATCATATCCTCTGTGAATAGTGAAAGTTTTACTTCTTCCTTTCTGATTTGGATGCCTTTTATTTCTTTTTTCTTGCCTGATTGCTCTAGCAAGAATGTCTAGCACTATATTGAACAACAATTGTGACAGTGGGAATCCTTTACTTTTCCATGATCTCAACAGGAAAGCATTCAGTTTTGCACAATTGAGTACAGTGTTAGCTGTGGGTTTTTTATATATGGACTTTATCATGGGAGACAGTTTCCTTCAATTCCTAACTTTTGTAGTATTTTTATCAAGAAAGGATGCTGTATTTTGCAAAATGATTTTCTGCATCAATTGATAAGATCATGTGATTATTCTTTGATTTATCAATGTGATGTATTATGCTGATTGATTTTTTTTGTTGAACTGCCCTTGCATGCTTGGTACAAAACCCACTAGATCATGATGAATAATTCTTTTTTATATTTTGTTGGATTCGATTCACAAGTATTTTATTGAGGATTTTTGTATCCATATTCATTAGAGAAATGGATCTGTAATTTTCTTTTTTTGTACTATGTTTATCTGGCTTTGGTATTAGGGTGATATTGGCTTCATAGAATGAGTTTGGTAGTATTTTTTCTTGTTCAGTTTTTTAGAAGAGCTTGATTAAGATTGGTATTAAATCTTTGAATGCTGGAAGAACACACCTGTGAAACCATCTGGTCTTTGGTTTTTCATTTTAGGGAGATATTTGATGACTGTTTCAATCTCTTTACTTGTGATTGGTTTGTTCAGGTCTTCTATTTCTTCTACAGTCAGTGTAGGTTGTATATTCCTAGGAATTTTCCATTTTGCCTACATTGTCTAGTTTTTTCTATATATAGGATCTTATTCTCTGTGCATAAAGTTGTTCATAGTATCTTCTTATGATTTCTCTTATTTCTGAGGGATCAGTAATAATCCCATTTACATTTTTGTTTCATTTATTTGCATCTTCTTATTTTCCTAGTCAGTCTAGCTAAGGGTCTATCGAATTTGTTAATCTTCTCAAAGAACCAACTTTTGGTTTTGTTAATTTTCTGTATTGGTTTTTGTTCTCAATTTCATTTATTTTTCCTCTGATCTCTGTTATTTCATTCCTTCTATTTGCTTTGAGATTAGTTTGCTGTTCTTTTCTATTTCCTCCCATTGTGTGGTTAGGTCATTGATTTTAGCTCTTTCTTTTTAATGGAAGCAATGAGGGCCATAAATTTTCCTCCCAACACTGCCTTCACTTCATCCCATAGGTTCCAATATGTTGTGTTCTCATTGTAATTCATCTTAAGATATCTATTGATTTCTATTGAAATTTCTTCTTTGACCCACTGGTTGTTTAAGAATATGTTGTTTAATCTCCATATATATGTGAATTTTCCATTTTACTGACTCTTGTTGATTTCCTACTTTATTTCATTATGATCAGAGAAAGTGCTTTGAATAATTTTGATCTTGTTGAATTTATTGAGACCTGCTTTGTGACCCAACATATGTTCTATCCTGGAGAAAGATCTATGAGCACTTGAAAATAATGTATATCCTGCATTTTGGGGTGCAGAGTTCTGTATATATTTATTAGGTTTAGTCTATTTATCATATTATTCAAGCATCTGTTTCTTTATTGAACCTCAGATGAAATGTTCTATCCAACGCTGAGAGATGTGTATTGAAGTCTCCAACTATTATTGCAGAGATGTCTATTTCTCCTTTCAGTTTTGCCAGTGTTTGCCTCACATATTTTGGGACATCCTGGTTAAGTGAATATACATTTATGATTGTCATTTCTTCCTGGTGAATCACCCCTTTTATTAATAAGTAATGTCCTTCCTTGTCTCTAATAATACATTTGCTTTTAAAATCTATTTCATCCAATATAAGTAAAGCTACATCAGCTTTTTTTCTGGTTAATAAATGCATGGAATATATTTTTCCAATGTTTCACTTTCAATCTTTGGTATTCTTGGGTCTAAGGTGAGTCTCTTGCAGAGAGCATATAGATAGCTCATATTTTCTTATCCATTCCTCCATTCTGTGTCTTTTGCCTGGGGAGTTTAATCCATAAGCATTCAATATTATTACTGTATAGGCAGTTCTTATTTCACCCATTTTGACCTTTGGATTTTATCCATCATTTTATTTTCAACACTCTTTTGACACTTTTAGTTACTGTTACTGATACAGTCATCATCTCTAGACTTTCTTCCAAGCCTCTCTCTCCTGTCTTTTCTTTTGGGGCTGTAACACTCCCTTTAGTATTTCCTGCAAATCTGGTCTTTTTGTTATAAAGTCTCTCAGTTTCTGATTATCTGTGAATATTCTAAACTCGCTCTAGTTTTTGAAAGATAATCTTGCCAGATATAAAATTCTTCACTGGCAGTTTTTTCTGTTGCAGTATCTTAAATATATCATACCACTGCTTTCTTGCCTCCATTGATTCTGCTGAGAAATTGGCACTTAATCTTATTGGGTATCTCGTATATATTATGCTTTGCTTTTCTCTTGCTTCTTTCAGAATTCTCTCATTGTCTTTGGAATTTGATATTCTGATTAGTATGTGTCTCAGAGTTGTTCTATTCAGATTTATTCAAATGGGAGTACAAAGTGCTTCTTGGACATGGATATCTATGTTCTTCAATAGATTTGGGAAATTTTCAATCATTATTTCTTCAAATATTTCTTCTGCCACTTTTCCCTTCTCTTTTTCTTCTGGGAAACACATAACATGTATGTTTGTACATATCTTGCTGTCATTTAGTTCCCTGAGACCCTGTTCAATTTTTTCCATTCTTTTCTTCATCTGTCCTTTTGTATGTTTGCTTTCAGAGGCCGTGTCTTCAAGCTCACTGATCCTTTCTTCTGCCTCTTCAAATCTGCTGTTATATACCTCCTGTGTATTTTTTATTTCATTTATTGCACCTTTCTTTCCCATAAGATCTGCTATTTTTCTATGTATGCTTTCAAATTATTCTTTGAGCTCACCCAGTTTCTTCTTAATAGCCTTAATCTCTTTAGCAATCTCATTCAATTTATTAAGGAGATTTATTTGAACACCTATGATTAGTTGTCTCAACTCCTTTATGTCACTTGCATGATTATCTTCTTCCTTTAACTGGATTATATCTTCCTGTTTCTTGGTATGGACTGTAACTTTTTGTAATTGTTTTCACATCTGGTGTACTAGACATATTTCTTCTGGGTGCAGTTTCTCCCTTCACTTTAGAGCTTTCTTTACTTTTCTCCCCTGCTGTCTATGTATTAGGAGCCAAGGATGTAGTTGGTGCTGTAAGTTTTGGAGGCTGAAGCTACCCACATTACTCCAGGTATTGAGGAAGCTTCTCTCACCTTTCTCCTCTGCCAGGAATAAGGACAGAGCTGCAGCTGTGTGTAATAATCCAAGTTGTGTAAGACAAGACTCTTTGTACTTGCCCTGAAAGGCTGATGAAACTTTACACCTCTTCTTCCCCTACCTAGTGCAGAGATGGAACTGCAGTTGTGGACAGCAATCTATGACATGTGGATACACAATGACCACTGTTGCCCAGGTAAACTGACATAGCACCAGCCCCTCTCCATGCCTGGTGTGAGGATGGATGTTTTGGAGTGCCCAACACTCTAATCAATGTGGGCTGAATATGCTTGCAGTTGACAGAGAGGCTGAGGAAGTACTGTCCCTTCTGCTCTTTAGGGAGTGGGAATGGAACAACTGATGCCCAACTGTTCTGTCCCTGTAGGCTGAAACTACCTACCATTGCCTGGAGAGGCTGAGGAAACACTAGCCCCCTCCTATCCTATCAGGTGGGGGGTGGATCCATGCGCACCCAATAGTTCAGTCCCTTTAGGCTGAGAGTACCTGTTGTTGCCCAGAGAGGCTGAGGAAACACCATTTCCCTCCTCTTCTATTAGGGCATGGATTGGATCCACAGACACCCAACAGTTCAGTCCCTGAGGCTGAAAGTTCTCACTGTTCCCTGGAGACGCTGTGGAGAAACCAGACCCCTCCTGTCCTATTAGGGTTAGGGGTGAATCCATAGGTATCCAACAGTCCAGGCTGCACAGACTGAAAGTGCCTTCTGTTGCCTGGAAATCCTGAGGAAACACAAGCCTCCTCTTATTTTACTAGGTGGTGGGGGTGGATCCAAAGGCATCCAATAGTCCAGTCTGTACAGGCCAAAAGTGCCTGCTATTTCCCAGAAAGGCTGGAGAAATACCATCTCTTCTCTTTCCTATTGGGGGTGGCTTGTATCCACAAGTACCCACCACTCCAGGCTGTGTGGCTCCAAAGCACCTGCAGTTATCTAGAAAGGCTGGACAAACACAGGCCCTCTCATCCTATTGGGGGTGTAGATGGAGCCACAGTTGCCCAGTAGTCAATTTTGTACAGGCCAAAATAACCTCCAGTTGCTGTGAGAAGCTGAGGGAACACCAGTGCCCTCCTATCTTATGGGAGGACAGAGGTGGAGATGGACTTGAAGGTGCTCAGCAAACTGGTTCATGTGAGCTGAAAACATCTACAGTTGCCTGGAGAGGCTGAGGAAACCAGGCTCTTCTTCTATCCTTTTGGGGTGTGGGGATGCAGCCCCAGGTGTCCAACTATTCAGTCTGTACTGGCCTAAAGCACCTGCGGTTGCCTGGAGAACCTGATTCAGGTCCCACCAGCTTCCTCCCTGATGAAGATAGAGCTGGGACCTAGGCTAGGGCTGCAATATGATCTTGGTGGATGGGAAGAGTCAAAATGGTGGCTACTGGTCTCTTTCCAAATTGGAGAGGCTCAAACCCCAGCTGTTGCCAGGACCACACTCTAGCCAGTCCAGTCCACCATTCAGCAGCTGAAGTTGGTGGACAACCAACTTTTCCTCCTCCATTTATGGGAAATGGAATTTCCAACTCCAGACACAGAATAGCTCCTGAGGTGGCTTACACTGCCAGAGTAGGATGAGTACCAGCCTCCATGGTGTATCCTGCAGTTTCTCAGAGAGTTGGTGCAGGGCCCCCAGCTTCCTCCCTGCTGGAAGTGGGGCTGGGGTTTAGGCTAAAGCTGCAATCTGATCTGGGTGGAAAGAAGCTGGTCCCTACCAGCACTGTGATTTGCAATCAGCTCTGCTTCCCTCATGTCTGGGGTGGAGTGAAAATGGCAGCTACCAGTCACTTTCTGACTTGGACAAGTTAAAACTTTAGCTGTTCCTAGGAGCACACTTTAGCCCACTGAATCTACCAATCAGTAGCTGAAGTCGGTGCCACACCGTGTCTTCGTCCCCCATTTTGGGGAAATGGAATTTTCAACTACAGCCACGGAATATCTCCCAAAATGGCTTGCATCATGAGCACTGGCCTCCACAATGTGGAGGGCTCTACTCATGAATCATCTCTGCAGATGGGCAGTCTCCTCCTTCCATTATTTCAAGGATGTTTCAGGATACTCTTCTGATCTCCTGGGGCCCCAAAACAGATGCTTTAGATAGCTCTTGTCATTACGAACTGCTTTGTAGTATGAGCTGAATCTTGGAGCTCCTTACTCTGCCTCCATCTTGGCTTCCCCAAGGGCAGATCTTTTTATTTTATTTTAATTTATTATTTCATTTCATTTTTATTTCATTTCATTTTTAATATAATTTTCAGTTTTTAAAAGATACTTGGATTACATAAATATTACATAAAAAATCTAGGGGATTCTCATATGCCCCACTCCACATCCCTCCCACATTTTCACACATTAATGACATCCTTCATTAGTCTGGTACATTTGTTATATTAATGAAAACATTTTGGAGCATTGCCAATAAGTGTGCATTATAGTATACATTGTAGTTTACACTCTCTCCCACACAATACTGTTTTGGCAAGATATATAATGACCTGTATGACAACATTGCAGTCATTCAAGATAATTTCCAAGCCCCCAAAATACCCCCATATTACACTTGTTTTTCCTATCCCTCCCTTAAGAACCTCCAGTGGCTACTGTTTCAAAATCAATGATATAACTTCTTCCATTGCTAAAATCACAATAAGTCAATAGTTGAATACCAGTAAGTCTACTTTAGTCCATCATTCATTCCCCAATCCTGAGGATTCTGGAATGTTGATGCACACTCCACCTCTAATTAAGAGTGGTCTTAGATCCCATGGGGCAGATGGATGTAATGCTCTTGCTTGCAGTTGTAGACTCCTCTGTCCTTTGAGAAGGTTATTGTCCATCATTATCTTTTTGGTAGTCCTGAATGAGTCCAATAAACTAGAGAGTAGGTGTTGCAGCTCTGTTGAGATTTAGGGCCCAGCTGGCATATGGAAAGACCAAAGATGTAAGTCTCTTGGACATATAACTATCAAAGCCAGTGCTAAACATAGGATAAAAATAGAAGGGACAAAGAACCATGTATAGGAAAAACACAACTGATTCCAACTCTGTCACACTGGGAAGCATAAACACAAAAGTAGGGCCCACTGGCAGAGCACCAAACTTCTGAGCTGTCAGCCTCACCTATAGTGTCTCGATGTCTCCAGATCCCTCAGGAGCCTCATTATTTGAGGAAGTTTTTACTTTGGCAGTCAGTGAAATCCTGCTGATATGTGCATAAGTGTAACCTCTAGAATGACCTCCCAAATAACTTTGAAGTCTCTTTGCCAAACAAACTAATTTGTCTTTATCTTTTCCACCTTTTGGCCAAAGACTTTTTCCAATTGCATTGCTAATTGGTTCTTGGTAGTAATCATTCCGTGTCAGGGAGGCTCATCCCAGGGAGTCATGACTCACACTGGGGTGAAGGTAATGCATTTATATGCTGAGTTTGGCTCAGAGAGAGGCCAAGGCCAAGTCTTAATCAGTGTCAGAGAAATAGAGGCCAGGAAATCTTCAATAAATTTCAGAGTCCTTGACCAAAGGCCAGTGTCCCAGGACTCTCACATTGTGTTAGTTGGAAATCAAACTTGTAAAGATATTTTTAAGAGCAATCATAATGCATCATCAGTGCATTTTTGATGACTACATACATCACTGCAAAAATTACATTGCTATTAGAACCAACTATTTTTTATGTGTATTTATGTACTTTGCCTGATGAAAAATAAGTGCATATTTACAAGGAAGTAATCAAAATTATTCAAGGCTAAATGGTTTGTATTAGCAAAATAGAAGATATTGTATACATGCCAATCAACTAAGAATATTTAAATAAATGGAATATCAAGTGGTAATGTAAAATAATGGGAAAAATATAATAATGAGAAATATGTACATTTACTTACCTGAAAATATCTCTAAAGCTTTACATGCTTAAGAAAATATGTGGAAGAACTATACCCATGTTTTCTTCTATTATATATATATATATATATGTATATATATATGTATGTGTATGTGTGTGGGTGTGCCTATGGTGTGTATGAGGGGAAAATTTTGGTCAGTGAGAAGAGATGAGCAAGGGCAAAGGGACTGGGCCAAACTGGGCATGTGAATGGCAATCCCTGGAGGAAAACAGCTGGAGGGTTGCAGAGAAGGAGCAGTGCAGTATTGGGCACAGAGTCAGAAGTGCAAGAACCAAAATAAGATGGAGGGGGAATACAGAAAAGGCCAACAATGTGGGAACAAGAAGGGGAGGTCCTTGGAAGGGTTCCCCCAGGGGAAAGTCAAGGAGTAAATAGAGGACATGCAGGACATGTAGTGAATGGCTTTCCCTAATACAATCTTCTCCTGGTTCCACGCTGTACAATATTTTCTATAAATTGGTTTGTTCAAAATTGCAATAGATAATTACTCAGATGCAGGATCCCCCCAAGAACTTTCCCCCACAAATCATGCTACAACTCTCCAATATCATAAATGAGCTGTCCTAATAGTCACATTGGTGCTAACCAACTTAGAATCACTGACGGGGATAGTAGGAATAATATATGTGCAAAATATCACATAGAATTGAAAATAATAAAAGGTAGCCATATCGACATATCGACATGGCCCAGTGACTGGATCTCTTGACAGAATCCCATTGTTCTTTAGGGGACATGGTGTTAGATGACTACGTAGCCATAGATTACTTATTGGACACTGGAGGAGAGCTCTGTGTACTCACCAACACCTCATGCTTCTTGTGGGTAGATAACACTCATCAAGTTTTACAGATAACCAGGGACATGAACCAAAGGGCCATGGTGTCCCTCTATTGACTATACAGACTGAACAAAACAAAATGTTCTGAACTATTCTCCTGACTTCTCCCACCACAAAATTGACAAACTGGCTGGGAAGAGGATTTGAAATACTAGTTTGTGTACTGGATTCTGGGTCATTTAGATGCTTTATCACTGGCTCCAAATTCAGGAATTATGAAATAACATACCACATAGATAAAGCAACATGGGTTCTGGAGAGGGTTAATTATACAAAAAGTCCCTGTGGCTCCTGAGTTGTTTACTTCTTCACAGTAGGAAAGGAACATTAGTACAGCAAACTCAAAATTTATGTATTCAATTCCTTTAAATATAGGCCAGTTAAAGCCTGCCTACATGCAGAACTGCACTCAACATCTGCTGACCATAGATAAGACAAACCCTGTAGCTATAAAAGACCACATATGGTGGCTGCCTTGAAGCTCTCTTATGTTGAGACTTCCCACCATGCTGCTGAGTGACCTCACCTAGACATGTAATCCCCTTTCCAGTTATCCTCTCACCTAGGAGTTCTCTTGGCATGCACCCCTTCAGGGTGGTGACCACACAACCACCATGGATTCTGGAAGATCCCCTGTGTCTAATTTTGCTTTTCCTGCAAACTTGTCCTAGTGCCACCCAGTAAGATTTGTTGTGTCCTACAGGCATATCTCCTTACTCATTCTATATTTTTAAATATTATTTTATTAGAGATACTTTAGGTTTACAAAAATCATACAGAGAATACAGAGGTCCCATATACCCATATATCCCCCCAATTATCACCTTGCATTAGTGTAGTACATTTGTTATAATTGAAAGATAATTTTTATAATTGTACTATTAGCTATTGTCCTTGTATTACAATAGTGTTTGCTGTGTTTTACAGTTCTATGCTTTCATAATTTTTTATTTTAGTGAAATAGTCAATCTCTAATTTCCCCCTTTAACCACTTTCAAATACATAATACAGTCATGGGAGTTACATTGATAGTGTTAGCTACTATCACCATTGTCTATTAACAAAACTTTTCCATCCTTTGCTACAGAAATTCTGTACCAGTTAAGCTTTAACTCCCCATTCCCTACCCCCAACTTGGCCACTGCTAATATATACTCCAAGTTCTGATTTTATTAATTTGCTTGTTCTAATTATTTCATATTAATGAGCTCATATGATATTTGTCCTTTTGTGCCTGTCTTATTTCATTCAACATGATGTCTTTAAGGTTCATGCATATTGTCACATGTATTAGAACTCCATTCCTTTTTATGGCTGAATAATATTCCATTGTATGTTTATACCATATTTTATTTATTCTTTTATTAGTCGATGGATACTTGGGTTGCTTCCTTACTTTAGCAATTGTAAATCATGCATCTATTTCATCACATAACATTTTCCATTTAAAATATATTTTATCTTATATTTGTATCACTACACCTGCTCTTTTTTATTGCAATTCACATGGAATATCTTTTTCCAAACTTTCAGT
>JAQZBX010019742.1:0-33562 GCA_029593785.1 Cabassous unicinctus | reverse complement strand
AGATAAAGAGAAAATTCTCAGAGCAGCAAGAGAGAAGCAAACGATCACGTACAAGGGACGTCCAGTAAGACTTAGTGCAGATTTCTCTTCAGAAACCATGGAGGTGAGAAGACAGTGGTATGATACAATTAGGAAACTGAAAGAGAAAAACTGCCAGCCGAGAATTCTTTATCCGGCAAAACTGTCCTTCAAATATGAAAGTGAGTATAAAATATTCACAAACAAACAGAAACTAAGAGAGTTTGCAAAAAAGAACCCACCTTTGCAGGAAATATTAAAGGAAGCCTTAGAAACTGAAAGAAAAAGACAGGAGAGAGAGGCTTGGAGGAAAGTATAGAAGAAAGAATAGCAGAAAGAATAACCGAAAGAGTAAAATGAGAGACAAAAACAAGATGATATATGAAAACCAAAGAATAAAATGGAGAAAGTAAATAGTGCATTTACACTAATATTATTGAATGTGAACGGATGAAATTCCCCAATCAAAAGATACAGACTGATAGAGTGGATTAAAAAAAAAACATGAGCCAACCATAAGCTGCTTACAAGAAACTCACCTTAGACCCAGGGATAAAAACCAGCTGAAAGTGAAAGGTTGGAAAAAGATACTGTACGCGAATAGTAACCAGAAAAGAGCAAGGGTAGCTCTTTACTATCAGACAAAACAGACTTTAAATGCAAAAAATTTATAAGAGATACAGAAGGCCATTATATATTAATAAAAGGGACGATCCACCAGGAAGATATAACAGTCATAAATATCTATGCACCTAACCAGGGTGCCCCAAAATATATGAGACAAACTCTGGCAAAACTGAAGGGAGACATAGACATGTCTACAATAATCATTGGAGACTTCAACACCCCCCTCACATCATTAGAAGAACAACTAGACAGAGATCAACAAGGAAACAGAGAACTTGAACAATATGATAAACAAGTTAGACCTAATAGACATATACAGAACACTGCATCCAAACTCAGCGGGTTATACATTCTTCTCAAGTGCCCATGGATCTTTCTCCATGATATACCACATGTTAGGTCACAATACAGCTCTCAATAAATATAAAAAGATTGAAATTATACAAACCACCTTCTCAGATCATAATGGAATGAAACTAGAAATCAATAATAGACAGGAAAAAGTAAATTCGCAAATGTGTGGAGACTGAACAACACATTCCTAAATAATCGGTGGATCAAAGAAGAAATTGCAAGTGAAATCAGTAAATATATTGAGACAAAAGAAAATGAGAACACAACATATCAAAACTTATGGGATACGGTGAAGGCAGTCTTGAGAGGGAAATTTGTAGCCCTAAATGCCTATATTAAAAAACAAGAAAGAGCTAAACTCAAAGATTTAACTGAACAACTAGAGAAATGAGAAAAAGAACAGCAAATCAATCCCAAAGCAAGCAGAAGGAAAGACAGAAATAAATGAAAATGAGAACAGAAAAACAATAGAGAAAATCAACAAAACCAAAAGCTGGTTCTTTGAGAAGATCAATAAAATTGACAAACCCCTAGCTGGACTAACAAAGAAAAAAAGAGAGAAGATGCAAATAAATACAATCAGAAAAGAAAAGGGGGATGTTACCAATGACCTCACAGAAATAAAAAGAATCATAAGAGGATATTATGAGAAACTATATGCCAACAAACTAGACAACCTAGATGAAACGGACAAATTTCTAGAAACGCACAACCAACCTACACTGATGCTACAAGAAATACAAGAACTTAACAAACCAATCACATTTAAGGAGATTGAATCCGTCATCAAAAATTTCCCATCAAAGAAAAGTCCTGGACCAGATGGCTTCACAGGTGAGTTCTACCAAGCGTTTCGAAAAGAATTAACAACAATCCTGTTTAAACTCTTCCAAAAAATTGAAGAGGAAGGAAAATTACCTAACACATTTTATGAAGCCAACATCACCCTGATACCAAAGCCAGATAAAAATTCTACAAGAAAAGAAAATTACAGACCAATCTCTCTAATGAATATAGATGCAAAAATTCTCAAAAAAATACTTGCAAATCGAATCCAACAGCATATCAAAAGACTTATACATCACGACCAAGTGGAATTTATTCCTGGTACGCAAGGCTCATTCAACATAAGAAAATCAATCAATGTAATACACCATATTAACAAATTGAAAGAAAAAAAACACATGATCATCTCAATACATGCAGAAACAGCATTCAACAAAATCCAGCATTCTTTTTTGATAAAAACAATTCAAAAGATAGGAATTAAATGAAAATTCCTCAATATGATAAAAAGCATATATGAAAAACCTACAGTCAACATCATACTCAATGGGGAAAGGGTGAAATCTTTCCCTCTAAGATTGGGAACAAGACAAGGATGCTCACTGTCACCATTGTTATTCAACATTGTACTAGAAGTTCTAGCTAAGGCAATTAGACAAGAAAAAAAATTAAAGACATCCAAATAGGAAAAGAGGAAGTAAAACTCTCACTGTTTGCGGATGACATGATCCTGTACTTAGAAAATCCTGAAGTATCCATGACAAAGCTACTTGAACTAATAAATGAGTTCAGCAAAGTGGCAGGATGCAAGATCAAGTCACAAAAATCAGTAATGTTTTTGTACAGTAGTGCTGAATAACCTGAGGAGGAAATCAGGGGGAAAATTCCATTTCAATAGCAACAAAAAGGCACAAATACCTAGGAGTTAATTTAACCAAAGAAGTACAGGACCTATATGCAGAAAACTACAAAACAATGCTAAAAGAAATTTAAAAAGACCTAACTAAATGGAAAGACATTCCACGTTCATGGATTGGAAGAATAAATATCGAGAAGATGTGAATCTTACCCAAACTGATTTATAGATTCAATGCAATACCAATCAAAATCCCAACAGCTTACTTTACAGAATTAGAGAAGGCAATTACCAAATTCATCTGGAAGGGTAAGTGCACCCGAATAGCCAAAAGCATTCTAAAAAAGAATAGCGACGTGGGAGGAATTTCACTGCCTGACCTTGAAACATATTACAAAGCTACAGTGGTCAAAACAGCATGGTACTGGCATAAAGATAGACACATTAATCAGTGGAATAGAATTGAGAACCCAGAAATAAACCCTCACCTATTCAGTCAACTGGCTTTTGACAAACCTACCAAGCCCACGCTAACGAGAAAAAACAGTCTCTTCAACAAATGGTGGTGGGACAACTGGATATCTATAACCAAAAGAATGAAATAGGTTCCCTATCTCACACGCTATACAAGAATCAACTCAAAATGGGTCAAAGATCGAAATATAAAAGCCAGGAGCATAAAACTACTAGAAGAAAATGTAGGGAAACATCTTAAAGACCTTGTAGTAGGTGGTGGTTTCTTGGACCTTACACCCAAAGCATGTGCAACAAAGAAAAAATACATAAATGGGACCTCCTCAAAATTAAAGACTTTTGCACCTCACAGGACTTTGTCAAAAGGGTGAAAAGGCAGCCAACTCAATGGGAAAAAATATTTGGAAAGCATATATCTGATAAGGGTTTAATATCCAAGATATATAAAGAGATGTTACAACTCAACAATAAAAAGACAAACAACCCAATTAAAAAATGGGCAAAAGACGTGAATAGACATTTCTCCAAAGAAGAAATACAAATGGCAAAAAAACACATGAAGAAGTGCTCAACATCACTCATGATTAGGGAAATGCAAATCAAAACTACAATGAAATATCATTTCACACCTATCAGAATGGCCACTATTAAAAAGACAGGGAACTACAAGTGTTGGAGAGAATGTGGAGAGATGGGAACACTTCTTCACTGTTGGTGGGAATGCAGAATGGCACAGCCACTATGGAGGACTGTTTGGCATTTCCTAAAAAAGTTGAATATAGACTTGCCATGTGACCCTGCAATACCACTACTGAGTATATACCCAGAAGAACTGAGAGCAATGACATGAGCAGACATCTGCACACCGATGTTCAGAGCAACATTATTCACGATTGCCAAAAGTTGGAAACAACCCAGGTGTCCATCAACAGATGAATGCATAAGGAAACTGTGGTCTATTCACATGATGGAATATTATGCAGCTGTAAGAAGAAATGAAGTCGAAAAGCATATGACAACATGGATGAACCTGGAGGACATTATGTTGAGCGAAGCAAGCCAGACACAAAAGCACAAATACTTTATGAATGTGTTACTATGAACTGAATATACTGTGTAACTGTTGTTTGATTAAAAAAAATTTTATATGTATCCATTACATTTAATTGAGAAATGTATATATTTATTCATCTGTGTTTACTTTTTAGTTTTTAATTGTTTATATTTTCAATTATTAAATGTACAAAATAAAGTGAAAAAAGGGACTTTAAAAAGAGGGAATTAAAAAGGTTGAACAGTTAAAATACAGTAACATCTGCTAAATGCCTTTTTTAACATAATCAAGTAAAGGCTGGATTATTTTGGCCATCTTTATTAAGTTTTTTGGTGGAAATCCAATTTTGCTTCTCTCTGTTTATATCCTTTCTGCTTTTCTTACTGTCAGCAGGAATATTGTTTTCAGGACAATGCATTTCTCACCTTCTGTGGAATGATCTCATCCCATCTGTGTGTTGCACACCGACTTATTTCATGACCCCGAGCAGCACCCTATATCCAGGCTTTATTTGCTAAGTGACCTCTTAGCTTTCTGCATCCTGGTCTGGGTAACTGACATTTATTTTCACTTTGATATCTGAATTGCAGAGCTGACCAGTGGGATCTTTGCTGGGAGAGAAGCCAGGCCAACTCTGGCAGACCCTATTAGAAGGCACCATGTTTAGACAAAATCGCAAAAGCTGCCTGAATTTTACAGCAGTCTTGTGTCAATATGAGTTAGACATAAGTAACACTTCAGTTTTAGGAAGGTGGAACTATGATAAAGGTGGATATTCAATAAATTCCAAAGAGAAAAAAATGTTCCTTTATTCCCTCATCCCCTTAAGGTTGTCTGTAACACCTCCACAGCATGTGTAGTCCTCCAGCATTTCAGGATTGATGAACTCCAGCTGGAATCGCAATTTGAACTTAACTGGCCATGGCCAGTCTGCCCTTGACCTTGTGCATTTCTCTAACCCTTCACCAAGATGGAACCAAGGGATAATGAGGCTCTCAACCAGGCCCGGAAAAACCTTAGAAACATTAACTTCAAAGACTAGATCATCATAATTTGAAAAACACAATGCAAACAGAGAAAAAAGGGGGATGGTTGTAAGCTGCTAGCAATTAGGCACTAATTAGGTTTGTTCAATTGTGTAGCTGCTGCAGTCCAGCAGTACCACTTGTATCTCAGACTGGGATTCTTCAGACTGATTTTTCTTAGTGGAACTAAGATGTAATTTTCAGACTAACTTATAGTAAGAATATATTATAAATGTGTCCAGAGCTAAGTAACTGGGTTTCTCAATTTCATTTATAGTAAAAACCCAACTAAATGGAAAACAAATACCATGTCTGTTTGGTTCATCAGTGTATCCTTAGAATTTAGCATAGCACTTGGCATATAATAATTGTATAAAAAAAGTTATTAAATGATTTTTTTTGTTTTTAATACTCAGAATTTGTTGCAAGCACTGTGGAAATGAATTTATTTTCATTTATCTTAATTGAGTTAGGTATATTTACACTAAGAGAATCATTTACTATTTCTTAGATGGTACTTTCTTTGAAGATTAATTCTAAATATGTGGTATTATAGATGTAAAATGTGTAATTCAAATAAATATGCCAACAACCTAGGATTGACCCAGAGACTTTTGTTTTCCTTTGACAATAAATTCATGATTTAATGTTTCATTTTCAAAAGTCTTTTTTCCCTCACAGTAGCAGAATGCAGTAGAAAGTTTCAGTAATTGGAATTTAAGTTGAGGTCCTTTAGACAGATGGGTGTGAGGTAAATGTTCAGTGTAGCGGAATCATGAGGTGCTGGCAGGTATTATGGTTCAGAGACAAGTTACAGTTTAGGGATGTTGTGCATGCTTTCAACAGTTTTAAACATCTGCTATATGCAAATCACTGCATAACATGCAAGAGATGCTAAATGCTTTGTAATATGAAGGATTAGAAAGTATGGAATAATATGTAAGACATGGTCTCTGACCTCAATACATTTATAATCTGGTAAATAGAAAGAAAGATCAGTGCAAATAAAGTAGACAGCACAGTCAGGATAAATCATGGCTCCAAATCTGTGTTCACTGTCAAGCACCAAAGACCCTATCCAGAGACTCTGCCTGGAAACAGGTTATGTTGAAGTTCCCAATCAGGGGACAGAACCTGGTGATCAGCTGGTGGGTGCATGGGCTACATGGTAACCAGTGGAGACCCAGAAACATGGCATCAGGGTCAAATTACTTTTACTCTCAAATGAATTTACTTCCCTGCTTTCGTTACCTTTGATAGAGCCAGATCGCTGATGGCGTTCATCCATACAGGAAGGCAATAAATGTGCCTATGTGAGAAACCTACCCATCTGTTAACAGTCAGCTCCTAACATCAAGTTCTGATAAATTGACATTTATTACATATGTGTCGTTTTATTTGCAGAACCTCCCAAAGTCACGGTGATGCCCAAGAATCAGTCTTTCACAGGAGGATCTGAGGTCTCCATCATGTGTTCTGCAACAGGTTATCCCAAGCCAAAGATTACCTGGACCGTTAATGATATGTTTATAATGGGTTCACACAGGTACTGGGTTTGTATCATGTTCTTTGTTTTTTATTTAATTGAGTGAGGAAAGTTGATGATATTTTTGTACAAAACTAATCTGACCAAATCCCTACAATTATGGGAGTTTTGACCAAAATCCACAACTATAGGTTGTCTAAACAGGCCAAGAACTATAAAAAAATGATGAATTTATAGAGCTTGAGGTTATTAATCTTGAATTCAATAGCCCTAAGTGCTCCCCCATACTTTGAGTTGTACAATATAACACCATAAATCTTGATTTACCTTGAATAGTTAAAATAGGGATAGTAAGCTTTCTGTGGGTAATGTGTAGTTTTAATAAATCTACTAAAAGCACCATCTTGAGATTTAACAGAAGAGAGAGGGAGAGGCAAAGGACAGGGCAGTAGCTCCAATTAAAATGTGTGGAGACATTCTTTGTAACTACTGTCTACTTTGTCATATTACATTGAGAGATATTTTACTCTGTTAGATGTTTTTAAAAGACATTGAATCCTCTTATGCTGAAAGAGTGTAATGGGCATGTGGAACATAAACAATGAGTTTTCCAAACATCGGGCTTCCATTACTCTGGGTTTGGCATGGGCAAGAGGAATTAGGTATGATCCAGTAAGCTGAGCCATATTCTATTCCTAGACTCATCACTGACTCACTGTGTGACATGAGCCATTTCATCCCTAAGGTCTTCTATTTCAGTTCACCACACAAGCAAGATTTCCTGGGTGCAAATTCCAGTTCTTTAACTTAATAACTCTGATTTTGGACAAGTTATGTAACCTCTGCACATCTGTAAAAAACAACTCATTGGGTTGTTATGAAGATTAAAAAAATAATAAATGTAAAACTTCTAGAACAGTCTTTGACACATAGCAAGTCCTGGATTCATGTTAGGTGTTATTATTATTATTATTATTATTATCTCTGTTTGCAGATTTATGAAGTAGTCATTTCTGCAATTAGCACCACAAATATAACTATCAAATATTTGAAGATATATGAAAGGAAGGTGCTATATCACCTTGATACTATTATTACAGTATTTTCAATTTTATATTCCTTTTATTTTTTATCCACAGGTATAGGATGACCTCAGAAGGTACCTTATTTATAAAAAATGCAGTTCCCAAAGATGCAGGGATCTATGGTTGCCTGGCAAGTAATTCAGCTGGAACAGATAAACAGATGTCTACCCTCAGATACATTGGCAAGTATAATCAGTTTAAAAGGCATTTAAAACAGAATGAATACCGTGAAAAGCAATGCAAAAATATTTTTCTGAAAATTGATATTAGGAATGAGTTATATACAGTATTATAATTATACATTTCATATATTTATTAAAGTAAATATTTTAACAAATTTAATTTAAAACCTCAGAGAATTAATAGCTTTAGTCGTCAACAGAACTCAAGAACACTTCCAGATTATGGAAACATTCCAGACTGTCCACAGAGTTCTATGCCCCCACAGTTCATTTGTTCTTGGCAATATTTTATTTTCAAATTAAAAAGAGATTGTTTATCCTTTATAGCTTACCTCAACTTCCATTTACATTTCCCACTTATATTCAAAACTCTTTATAGTATATCTGTTCTCTGTCTTATCCAGATATTATTTTCATTGTTCATCTTCAATTTTTCCCCTCCAAACTCAAACGTTTATAGACAGTCTAATTATTCTATAGAATGTATCTGTTTATGGTTGTTCTTATTCATATAAAGGGTAAAGGCCCTATATACTCAGTGTTAGTTTATAGATTGTGAATAATCAATGGCTAGCAATCCACCCTCTCAACTCATTCTTATTGTCCATTTATTCATAGGAAGGTAGTGAGTGACAGTAGAGAGGAAGAGGTATAACAAAAGCCACAATAAAGATAGATAATTGGATATGGTGTGTACAGGTGTAGGAGGTAACAAAAGTGTCACAAGTTTTGAACCTGGGATCCTGGCAAGAGGAGGTGGTTTCATTTATAGAAATGATGAAGACAGCATGGGGACTATGTTTAGTAGGGAAGATGACTTTGATTTGTATGTAGACAATTGAGTTAAAAATGTTGGAAGAACACCCAGGTGGGGAGGAAACGGACAATTGGGAGTGTAGAGTGGATGGTTGAAATGCAAGTCTATATTGCAGAAATAAATTATGGTTCAGTCACATAAAAGCCAAAATATTCAATACATTTTATAATTTATTATGAACGCAGAATGTGAAAAATGCTGTGCTTGGGATTATTGAGTATAAAATAAATGAATGTCATGGGAGGTTGACAGAAGGAAAGATTAAATCTGACTCAGGAATTTGCAAAGATTTCTCAAAGGAGACAGGATTTAAATTCAGTCTAGCAGAATGAGTGGGGATTTGAAGAGTTGTGGCAAAGGGCATTTCAGGCAAAGGAAAGAGACAAGAAGATATGAGAGAGCAGGGCAGGTTTGGGGCTACTAATGTATTTCTCTACCTTGTGATAAGTCAGGAAATGTAATGGAAGGAATGTCAAGCTAAAAACAAAGCTGCACACCAGTTTGTGATTTTTGAAAGCCAAACTAAGGTATTTGAACTATTTTAAAAGCAATATGGAATCATTGAAGGTTTTCAAGAAGAAAAATGAAATGATTTTTGAGAAGCCAAATCTTGTCCTGTTTAAAACGACCTCAATTGCAGTTAGAAGTCCTAAAATGTCCATTTGAGAGGAAATGTGTGAGTAAAGTGAAGTGAAGCAATAGGAAAAGGATGAGGCAAAAAGAGCTAAAGAAACTTAGAGAACATCTATCTTTAGCAACAAAGGGAAAGGCAGAGTTGAAACTGGGAGACTCTAATTTTTGTACATACGAATTTTAGTGTTAAGACTGCAAAGATCTCTCTAATCTTTTGACCTGAGTATTTTTAAAATCATTTAGAAAATTTTATAAGCAAAGTCACCTGCAAGTGTATTATCCCCAAGTCAGTCTTACCATCATCCCTCTTTAGATTATATTTCTATTAGTAGTAGTATCATCCTTCCCTCTTCCCTTTAGCATTGCTTCTATAACATGTGCTCAACTTTCCAAGAGTTTTCTTTCCTTACCTTTTTTTTTCATAAAGACCTTTCAGTTTCCTAAATCTTTTGGACTCTGTTTTATCATTGTTATTTTTGTTTTGTTCATTATTTTTGCCTAATATGCTTTTTTGGCCTTAATAAGTGATCTTTCTATTAGACACATTTATGTGCACGTGAATTATTAGAATTTCTTCCTGTTTATAAATATTGAAATAGCCACAAGCACATAGATACCGATATACTGATAGATTTTCTTTTTATTGATTCATCTAGTGAACATGAACAAGGTACAAGTGCTATTGTGCTAGATGTTGACTCTTTGTGTGTTTGTTCTTTTCAGAAGCTCCAAAGTTGATTGTAGTTCAGAGTGAACTTTTGGTTGCCCTTGGGGACACAGCAGTTATGGAATGTAAAACCTCTGGCATTCCTCTACCTCAAGTTAAATGGTTCAAAGGTAAATTTCTTAAGTATATTCATGGCAGGGCCATTTAGTTTTGTTTTCTTTTATTAAAAAGGGGGATTTGGTAAAAATTTGTTTTGGTGTGTAACTTAGCAGTCTCATAAAACGTGTTTATGATCTCACTGGAGACTAGCTCAAAATTCTGAACTCTAAATTTCAGGATTTGACATCTGGAATGGATTACAGGGACATGAAAATCAAAGAAGGAAAAGTCTGACTTTGCTAATCCAGCTGAGCATTCTCTTTGTTAGTTTAGGATAGTTTTCTGTAGAAAATTGTCCAAGAATATTCATGTAACATTTAAAACGGACTCACTGATTTCAGTTCACTTTTCTTAGAGAGGAGGGCTCTCACCATTAATAAGTTTTCAAGATTCCCAAAGATGCTTTCAATAAAGTACTCTAATGAAGACACACATTGACACTTATTGGCAATTGAAAAAACAAATGCATTTCCTGGCCACTTGTATCACGCATGGCAGTTGCTTATATCAAGTATAGATGGTATCTGTATGTATTTGTAACATAAAGACTACCCTCTGTGATTCTATAATAAAACCATAGTAATGTGTCATTTGACCTTAAGTGAGAATACTGTGGGTCCTGATCAAGGCTCAAATGGCAAAAATAAGGATCTTTAAAAAGCCCTGCTTCTGCTTCTGTCTCAATTCTTTCAATTCATGAGAAAGAAAAAGCCCTGCAGATACCCTAAAAGGGAGGTTGCTAGGATTATTGAGATTCTGTTTGCAAAATACTTTTTAATCTTCAGAAGAAAACTGCTAAGTAGTATAAAGCACTATTGTTATGATTCTGTTTGTTAAATCACTGATGTTCCCATAGTTACAGGTTGATGTCATAATAGCAAAATTATGAATTTACCTCAGGTTCAAACTCTTGGGGTACATGAGGTGAAAAAGAAAGGCTTTATGTAGAAAACATTTTTAATAATACAAATAAAAAAGGAAAGATAATGCCATTTTCTTGGTTTTCCATATTAAATGCTTTTTAGTCTTATATTTTCTCTAAGAACACTTTTCTGGATTTGTTCTTTTATCAGGCTTATTTCAGTTAGAGTAAACTATTTTTTACTTATTTAAAATACTTAAATATTTGAGCTGCAAATGAAATAGATATTAATTGAAAATTCACATTATAATTAAATAGATCCAGAAAAAAATGTGTTGTAGAGATAGTATTTCATTTTTTTAAAATGTTAGTAGTTTATGTTGAAAGTAAAAATTCAGAAAATAATGGAGCATGCTGATTTTCTCTGCCTGTATATAACGGTCACACAAAGTCTTTTATTTTCCCAAATTGCGTCTGCTTTCTTGAATAAGTTAATCTTTATGTCAGCCTTGTTCCCACAAATGACTTGGAAGTGAAGGGAGGAAAGAGGGTACCATGCTCAAATCACTGTACTTGATAGCCACCACATGGAAGATTCTGAAATCAACTCCCTCTTACTCCCTTCTCTCAACCAGAAATATTGGAGTTCACCTGGCACAGTCAATAATATCCCATTTCCCATACCGAATTATGAATCAACAGAGATAGAATGCAGCATTAAATTAGGAAAGACCACTTTGGAGGACATGGCTCTGATTTTTACCAACAATATGCAGAGCTGCCCTGAACCCCAGGACCAGCCCAACTTACCCTCCTAATCACAGAGAGGCAATTTACTGCCTGGATCACCAAGAGCAAAACCACAGGGCAAGCTCTTCTGTGTGCAGACTGGCTCCAGAGAGAAAGAAAGAGGAGGCAGCAGAGTATTTCTCTTCCACACAGGGTGGTGGGGACAGGAGATGCTAGGAGGGTTAGGGAAATCCTACTTCTTGTAAACCATAAGGGTGAAGCAGAAGCATCCCTGACCTAGTCATAAGAATAACTGTTGGGTTTTTTTTTTTCATTTCTTCATGAATTTCTGATTAAAGTAAGTATTTGAAAGGAAAAAAAGCAATAAACTGTATTTCATTCATACCATCAAATAGGAATTCCTTAAGTATAAATGTTGGCTCAAATTTTTAAGTCTTTGAGTTTTGGAAATGGACATGATGAAGTGGGTTCAGAGGAGAATCAAGGACACTATTAAAATGTTATAAAAGGACATTTGTTGTAAAATACTAAAGAAATTGGATGGTTCTCAAAGTGTTGTCTGAGAATTCCCGTAATTCTTTCAGGAGGTCCCTGAGGTCAAAACTATTTTCATAATAATACTAAGACTTCATTTGCCTTTTTTCATACTAATTGTCGCACTAGCTTATAATTGAGTTTTCTGGAGGTTTTATGGCATATGATATCCAACAGAGTGCATGCAGAAGCAAATGTGAGCACCCAGCTGTCTTCTATTAAGCTAAATATTATAGAAATTTGAAAAAAAAAAGAAAAAAGAAAGAGGAAACAATGCCACTCTTCTCACTAAATTTCTCTTGCTTTGGAAAATAGTTATTTTTCCTAAAATAAGTTCATTATATTAAAATGTCATGAGTTTGTTATTTAAAAAGAAATTAGTGCATGTGTTTTAAAATTTCTTAATCTCTAAGAAGCTAAATATAAATAAATATAATCTACATAAAATGTCTTTGGGGGTCCTCAATCATTTTTAAGAATATAAAGGGGTCTTAAGATTAAAAAGTTTGAGGACCACTTAATTACCATGAACAATTTGAAAGGATCTTATTCTAAGGATAACGATCTCTCTGTTGGTCTTTCTAACCACAAAGGCCGGGATTACATATCAAGTACAGCAGAAAGAGACCCCCACAATGGCAATGACTGTTAAATCTTAGAATAGATTGTCAGAAAAGCTTATATATTTTACTATGTATAACATTCTCTAATCTTATCTGATATAAGGAGTAGATTAAAACTAACCCCTATTTCATTTCCATCTAAAAGGTTCTATATTTCTCTAGGGCTTTTTGATAATTTGATAACCAGTCTTCCAATTGAAATCAAGGAAGGAGAGACTATCAACTGTTATCAAAATACAAACTTTATTGAACAATATATTACAATTTATATTTTGTTTCATTACCGTTATTCTTTAAACATTTTTATTTTATAGAAAAGCTTCTAGCAAAAAATTATATCCTCTGACATTGAAGAAATTAGGAAAAAGTAAATTCCCAAACTCTAAATGTATTTTATTCCAAACATTTTAATACTTGATGAAATGCTAGGTCACACTGTAAACCTCCCTTGGTGGGAGGAAAGTTTATGTCAACATCATCTGCTTTTATTTATGAAAATTTCCCAGAGGCACATAGACATGGCTTTAGTTGCTTCACTCATTCTCACATGGTATTTAGTAGCAAGCTTAAGAGGATGCTTAGCATTTTAAATATTGGATTGCTGAAAAATAGTTTGTTTTTGGCACTGCAGTTGGTTGCTAGTGTAGTTTTTGTTTTTAAATTTAGAGTGCCTCTGACCTCTTCTCCTTCCAAAAATATAAAAACAAAAAGAGAATTGTCTGTCTATTACCCTGAGTGTGTTAGTGTGCTTCTTGTAGTGTCCTAGAGAATTACTCACTCCTGGGTTCTCTTTGCCTACAGATACTAAGGGAACTTCTTCTATAGGCCTTAGGCCCGAGGTACCTGGCTAGTGTATGACATTTTAGACAGTATCTTTTCTGACTTGACTTCTGGGAGTGCTATGAATCCCTAAGACAATGGACTCCAAACCTCTGGGAAGTTTTTAGAATCCCCTGGATATTCTATATCGCCCTTTACAAAAACAAACAAAAAAGATGTGGACACTGAGCAGGCATTAAACATCCAGCAGTATATACTTTTATAATACTGCCCATCCTGGTTAATCTCATTCTTTGGAGGTTAGACAACAGCACTGAATGAGGAGGAAGGATAAGGATAAGGCTCACCTAAATTATAGCTTTGTTGAGGCATTGCCTGTCTTCAAATAGAAGTGGTTTTCAGGGGATTTGAGATGCTGTGGTGAAACACAACATAAACAGTAAACCCAGACATAACCAGTCTTTCTTAGGTCACCCTGCCCTCACATCAGGGTCAAATTCAATGTGTCATTCCATCTCTCACACATTTACTCTCTACATACCCCGCCCCCCAATCCCCAAAACCTTAATTCTGACTTCAAAAACTTTGATGAATAATACAGATTTTACTAGAGTTATCGTGAGAGATTTATGTAACAAAATCACTCTGGCCTTTGTCAGTAGTTGCTCATCCACTGTTTCTTTTCCCTCCATCCAGCAGTGTCTCCTTCTTCCTCAGCCTTCCTCAGAATCCTCTCAGCCAGCTTACACCCCTCAGTAAAAGTATTTGGCAAACCAAAAACGTGTTCGTTAGCCAAACTAAGAAGACCTCTAGTCTCCCTGACATTTCATGGGTAATTGAAACTCATGCTGTCACAGAGATGGTAGAAACCTTTTTTCGACCTTCATCCTCCCATTCCCTTCTTACCTAATGCAGCCACAGTTACAGCTGCCACCCTTTCCCAGTCCTCCAATGTAGATTCAAAGAAGAGCTCATTCTTATTTAAGTATAAATAAATTAGGAAATATTTGTACCTAATTCATTATAGGGCCTGATTTTTGCCTATAGGTTAGCCAGAAGAATTATACAGAATAGTAAATCAGCTTAATGCCAAGAAACATTTCATTCCTTTGTTGCATAAACATTATTTAAGTGTCTACTCTGTGCCAGACATTTGTACTTCAAAACGTTGCAATCAATTTCATTCATAAGTTTTGAAATCAAATCAATGGCAGCATAAATTGTGTAAATACTGTCATGTTTAATATTCTCCCCTTTGTTTTGACTAGGGGATCTTGAGCTGAGGTCCTCAACATTCCTCATGATTGATCCTTTCTTGGGACTTTTGAAGATTCAAGAAATACAAGATCTGGATGCTGGTGATTATACATGTGTAGCCATCAACGATGCTGGAAGAGCAACTGGCAAGATAACTCTGGATGTTGGCTGTAAGTATCCCATGCTGATAGACAAGCTTGCTTCAAAACTGATTTGCCTATTTACCATGTTTAATAACTTTGAAACAATTGGATAGAAATATTTGTCAGAATGGCAATAGCAGATTGAGCATTTCAGATTTTTAATATTGATAGCATTTATTAAGTGCTTTCTACTTACCAGGCACTGTGCTAATAACTTTCATATACATTACCTCATTAAATCTCCCAACAACCCTTAGAGGAAGATGCTATTAGCATCTCCATTTTGCAGCTAAGGAAACTGAGGCTTAGAAAGGTTAAGCAACTTGACCAGCATCATAGAACATGGGAGGGGTACAGACTGAATATTTGAACTCAGGTTGTCTGACTTCAGAAACTGTCGCCTTGAGCAGTATATCACATACTGCCAAACACTTTCCTAGTAGGAGTCATCCATCTGACACCAAAATTCCTAAGTATTAACATCTGGAAGCCAGTAATTAGACTTTGGCCTAGACCATAATTTGGAGATTTGATGACAGCAAAGGTAGCAGGTCGTGCTTTTACTTTAAAAAAAAAATGCACTATTAATTAATCCCCAGTGTATTATATAAAGCACTAACTGCATATAATTGTTGATTGCAATGTGAAGGATGCAGTATGTACATGAAAATGATAGTTCTTTATCCTTTCTCCTTTGTTCCTCCATCTCAAGTCTCTTTAATAAAACTCTCTACACAGTACGATAAAGCATGAAATAAAACACCACTCTCTTTGTGTGAAAAAGAACCTGGCAGCTTAATTTAAACAGATAATTCAAACATTGGCATCACTTAAAGCTCATAAAATATGGCATTCACTAAATTGTACTTTCATTTATGTAAGATGACTTTTATGCCAATTTTTAACAAAAATTAGAACTATAAAGAAAATATATTTTTTATGGAATAAATCAGCATAAAACATTTTTGTTCTATTATCCTAATTCTTTAAATGAAATTGTGGCTCTCTAAACTTAGCATTTTGTTTCATGTCAACTGAAATTTTTCCTCCCCCAGAGCTTATGATCCCCTTGCCCCTGGGCTGTCTGGTGAACACACTGTATTCCCAGTGATTAGGCCTTTACGGTGCAATTAGCCGCAAAGACCATTGCAGACTCTGTCTATGGCAATGCAAGAAGTGTTTGAACCATGACTAAATTCTGTGGTTAATAAGAGAATTGCCTTGGAAATGAGACTGGAATCTTGGGTGAATCTACCCAGCAGGGTGTAAACTACAAGTAATGCTTCTAGAAATGTAAGACCTCCATGAGGAAGGGTGATTATCAATAGATGCAGACTTATTGTTTTCAAGAAATGCACTGAGCACAATGTTTCAATTTTCACCTTTTCTGGTTCTGCTCCTCCCTCCTTCTTGCACATATATTTCATATTTACCCAACATTCTTTCTCTGGCTGCAGAGGAAGAGGGAAGCAACCTCAGCTGTTATTCCCAGTAAAAAGGAATTTCACTTTCACCCTCTCTGAGTTTCTGTAAAATCTAAGCATTTTTCGTTGCTTATTCATGGTTTCGTTTGCTAATCTATTTAGGTTCTAGGCCTTTGCAGGTTCTCTGCTCTCACCAGAGATATACCATGTAAGGGTAGGGGCTGTCTGCACTGAGGTGACTTGCATTGGATTAGGAAACATCCCAAGGCATGTTTTGTATTTATCCTCATTCTTTGAACTGAACTGAACTTTGCTTTATCTTTTCTCTAATTCAGGATCTTCATCCTCTAGGACGTTTCTAAAACAATGACTTTCCAACTTTTGTTACAATAGTTGTCCTGGTTGAACATTAGCATAAACTCAATTGTTTGTTTACTGCTGATCACTGTAACAACTGCCAAAACAAATCAAACAACAACAAAAAAAAAACTTGTTACTAAAGTCAGCCATTCATATTTTGTTATGGCTTAAATAATTCATTATTCACCATTAGAATCCTGCTCATTGCATCTAACAAAGGTTGACTAGACCTGTCTGTCCACATAAGACTATTATTAAATATCCTAGCAGATAGAAGATGTAACTGCCAAGGACTGTGCAAATCACAGTTGTAGTGATGGTTGTGATTATCACTGTTAGGTTTAAAAGCAAGCAAACAAACAAGTAAAGATCCAAAATTTTCCCCGAGATTTATATAGTGGTTAAAAGAGTGAGCTCTGGAGAAAGAATGGATTTTAAAAAATCAGCCTTATCTTTATTGACTGTGTGCCTTCCTTCTACATCTATAAAATAGGATGTAAATAGTACCTACCTCATAGGGTGGGTGTAAAGATGAAATGAAAGAACATCATACATGCACAGTATTTGGGATCTGGACTTAGAGGACATTCAGCATGCCAATGATTGCTATTGTTCCCCTGAAACTGCTTGATGTGATATGTATAAAAGAGATGAATAAAACCTTATGCATTAAGTGATCATTTTGATTCTTTGATTCTTGAAAAATGATAGAGAATGCATACGTAATATGCACATGTAATAGATTAAGCATAAAACTTGGGGCTTTTAATATGAGTCACTATTTCACCTTTATTTGAAAAACAAGGGCAAAACTATTGGGCATACATTTAAGTAGCTTATGACTTAAAAAAGCATGTGTTTTATCCCTATCGTGTAGATATTTGAATTTTAAATGGTTCTTTTTGGGCCTATTAACATCAACAATACTAGATTATTAATAATAATTATGAATTTACATTATTTTTAATATACTTTTTAATTTTTTTAAAAAGGTACTTAGATTACATAAATGTTACATAAAAAATATAAGGGATTCCTATATGCTCCACTCCCTAACCCTCCCACATTTTCCCACATTAACAACATCCTTCATTAGTGTGGTACATTTGTTACAATTGATGAACTCATTTTGGAGCATTGCCACTAAGCGTGGATTATGGTTTACATTGTAGTTTACACTCTCTTCTGCACAATTTTGTGAGTTATGACAAGATATATAATGGCCTGTATCTGTCATTGCAACGTCATTTAGGGCAATTCCAATGTCCCAAAAATGCCCCCATATTACACCTATTTTTCCCCTCTCCCTCCCCTCAGAACCTCTGGTGGCCATTGCCTCCACATCAATGATAAAAGTTCTTCCATTGCTAGAATCACAATAAGTCTATAGTAGAATAACAGTAATTCTACTCTAGTCCATTGTTCACTCCCCAATCCTGAAGATTCTGGGGTGGTGATGCCCCTTCCACCTCTAATTGAGAGGGGGCTTAGATCCCATGGGGCTGGAGAGTAGGTGTTGCAACTCTGTTGAGATTGGCCCATCTGGCACATGGACAACCCAAAGATTTAAGTCTCTTGGACATAAATCTATCCTATAGTACTAACTATAGGTTCAAATATAAGGGGCAGAAGGGCCACGAACACCTTGCAGCCATGTGTAGGGAAACCACAACTGAGTCCAACTCTGTCACACTGAGGAGCATAAATTCCAAAGTAGGGCCCACTGGCAGGGTACCAAACTCCTGAACTATCAGCCCTGCCTATAGTGTCTAGATGTCTCCAGAGCCCTCAGGAGCCCCACTATTTGAGGCAATATTTACTATGTCAGTCAATGAGATCCTGCTGAGACATGCATAAGTGTAACCTCTGGAATGACCTCCCAACCCACTTTGAAGTCTCTTAGACATATAAACTCATTTGTCTTTACCCTTTCCCCCTTTTGGTCAAGGTCTTTTTCCAGTTGCATTGCTAGTTGGTGCTTGGTAATAATCCCTTGGTGCCAGGGAGGCTCATCCCTGGGAGTCATGTCCCACACTGGGGGAAAGGTAATACATTTATAGACTGAGTTCGGCTTAGAGAGAGGCCACATTTGAGTAACAAGGAGGGTCTCAGGAAGTAACTCTTAGGCACCCTATAATATTAGGCTAAATTTCAATTTCAAAAGTAAAGCTTCATAAGTATAGTCATCAATATCAAGGGCCTGTCAATGGGCCATCCTCCTTCACTGGTCATTGCTCCTATACTCAGGGGATTCTTGCTATCCCGTTAAAGAATGTGGCAGAGTTCCCCAGGATGGGATTCAATATTCTTTTGATTATTGTGTCAACCTCCACCCACTGTGACAATGCCCCATGAACACTTGAACACATTTATATGTCTTATAGGTATGCCCCAGGTGAACTTCCTCCCATGCATCCCCCATTACTGATACCCCACACCATTGATTGCCCCCTTCCACAGTTGTAACTCTTCTGTGATCCAAATATTATTTTTAAGTTTAATATTATTCTTGAGTCATAGCTTCTTGCAGTGTGTTTCCTTTTTCTTATTTCCCTTTATCATAGCTTTAAGTTATGAACATTTCAGGTCAACAGGGAAAGTTACGAAGGCTTTTTATCCTTTTAAACAGGGGATAGTGAATTGTGAAGTCATTTGGTGGAAAAGAAAATTGGTGACATCAAACAAAAAGTTGGTCTGGCAGCGATTTTATTTGCAGCATTCCCACCACACAGGGTTTCAGTCATATACTGTGGTTTGGTGTTTTGTGGTTTGGAAGAACCAAAACAGTGTTTCCAGCCATTTTTTAAAATTTATTTATTTTTAAATAAAATTTTATTGAGGTATATCATTCATACATGAACATAAACAATAAGTAAAAGTTGTGAATTTACAAAACAAAAGTTCATATCATCATATAAGACTCCCACACATCTCCCCATCACCAACACCTTGCAGTGTTGTGAAACATTTGTTAGAAACTATGAAAGAACATCATCAAAATATTGCTACCTATTATAGCCCACATCTTACATTTGGTGTATTTTTCCCCCAACCCACCTGATTATTATCACCCCATACTAGGATTATATGTTTATTATCATTCATGAGAGAACATTCTCAAATTTGTCTTGTTAACCGCAGTCCATCTTCCACCACTGGATTCCCTCTGTTATACAGTCCCATGCTTTATACAATCCAGTCAAAGTGTATTCTCAGTGGCTCTGATTTCATCACAGAGGTGTACTGTCATCACCTCAGTCAATTTTAGAATGTTTCCAAAAGGAAAAATTCCATACCCTCTTATAACCCCTATTGTTGTCCCTTAGAATTGAAATAATATCTTCTCAACATTGTTGGAAAATATTACAGTATTACTGTTAACTAACATTCATAAGTTATATTAGTTGTAATTTCCCCCTATATCACCATATTCTTAGCACTTTTTAAAAGAAGAGCATTCTTATATTTGTACAATCTTCATCCACCACCAAAATCACTATGTTATACATTCCTTAGATTGTTATACATTCCCTAGATATGTTATACATTCACTAGCTGTCTCTAAAACAGCAACTGTCCAGCCATTTTTGGAAAGACAAACCTCTGACTAATATAATGCAAGAAATGCAATAGTGGGCATATTTATTTAATTATCACTAAAGGAAGTAAAATGATTTTATGGATTAAGTTTTAGAACAAGATGCTCAATGTTTTAAATTTTTATATTTTCAAAATAAAGTGTGTATGTAGTACTATCTACCTATAAGTGGTAGCAAAGCTGTACCATGCTGTGGCCCTGTGCATTCCTCAAGGTGCTTGTATACAAATACTTAAGTGGTCACAGAGGATTCAACATCATCTTAACAGACAAAATATATGATAAAGCTAGAAGATGAAATTAAATGTAAATGTTTCTAACTCCAGAACTAAGAATTAATAATTCAACTTTATAATATATGTTAACTGTATATTATAGTTAATATTTGGGGCTTATTATGTGCTGAATGATTTATAAAGATTGTCTCTTTTAACAACATCAGTAGAAAATATTATTTCCCCTTTCATTCATGGGATATTTCACACTGGGAGAGATAGGATAATTTGTTCGAGATTGCAGACTAAGAAGTAGTGGAACTGCCATTTGAAACCATTCTGTGGGCTCTTAACCTCTCTAAGCAGCACAGTCTCCTCTGTATAAGCACTGTACATTGTACTGTTGTACTGATTCACCAGCTTCTCCCCACCCCCATTCTTATTAATCTGTTTACCATTCACCTAATGCAATTCACTTGGAGTTCAAGTTGGCCACACTCTGGAGTAGGAAGTATTTAAAAAGCTTCTTGGCCAGAGTCCGGAGTTTCTTCATTTTTGAGGTTTGCTTGTCATCGATGCTGTCTTGGCAGCTTACCAAGTGCCTGGTACTCTTATTTGCCTTATTTTTGGTACTAGAACATACATTGCCTGACCAGCAACCTTTTCATGTTTCCGATTTTCCAGTCTTGTGCTTGTCTTGTGCCTGATGCTGTTCCTGAAGCTTCTTCACCACGGATGACTCTTCTTGTTTTAACTGAGTTTTCTGGGCATATCCTTTTTTGCACTTTCTTAGTTCTGAAAATTCTAATTTGTCTTCATTTTAACTGATGCCTATGTTCGAATGTGTCAGGACATATTTTCCCCTTTCTCCCCTCTCCGCCACAAATACTTGGTTAATACAAGGCATTTGCATATATCTTTTTGCTATTCTGGAATTTATTTTCTGTCCTATCTCCACATTTTACCTGCCCATATTTTATCATTTCTGAATCATTTCTCATCTTTATAGTACTAAGGCCTTTTTCTTCTCCTTTAACAAATACCACATTCTGTTACTTTAATTTATATCATTTCATCTCAATCTTAAATTTCTTATACTTGAAAGTGGAAAGATATGAGTAGCAAGAATGTGATACAGAAAAAGGATATAATTTAGAGTTAAATATAGTAAGTGTGTTAGATAGTGATCTATTGGAGAATGAACCCTGTATAAATTAAGTTCATCTTAAATATTCAGCAAGGGGAGTAAGTTTTGGAAAGTGTCAAAAGTATTTCACTACAAGGCCATATTATCTATAACAAAGTTTTAAGTTTTGAGCAGTATGATAGAAACTCAAATTGAGAACAATTCCTAAAATGAATGATACTCTTTATTTAAGGTAATCTTGATTTAAACTCTGTCTTCTCATCATCTATTACTTTGAGAAAATAATTTAACTTCCTGTATCCTCTATTTATTTATAAAGCAAAAAAGGAATATGTACTATTTCTATATCAGACAAGAATACTTAAAAGGTAAATTTATAACATATGAACAATGGTGTGGTTCAAATTCAATCTGTTGATAGTTTAATAAGTAAGTTTTTATTTAAAGTGTCTGTATACTCAATTGATGACCTGTCTTTTTAAAAATATTTTCCAGCACCTCCAGTGTTCATACAAGAACCTACTGATGTGTCTATGGAAATTGGCTCGAATGTGACATTACCTTGCTATGTTCAGGGTTATCCGGAACCAAAGGTCAAATGGAGACGATTAGACAACCTGCAAATTTTCCAAAGACCATTTTCAGTTAGTTCCATCAGCCAACTAAGAACAGGAGCCCTCTTTATTTTAAGTAGGTTAAAGGAAATATATTTTATATAAATATGTATATATATATTACATACCCATGTTTTATACATAGTTATTGTTGCATTTAAAATAGTGAATTAATCTTTTTTTTTTTTAAGATTTATTTATTTATTTATCCCCCCCTTGCTGCTTGTGTTTTACTGTGTCCATTCGCTGTGTGTTTCTTCCGTGTCTGCTTATCTCCCCCTTGCTGTGAGGTCCTGCTGCATCAGCCCTCCGCGCCACATGTGCCGGCCTGCTCTCACAAGGAGGCCCCGGGTTCGCCTCCCATATGGTAAACGGGAACTCTATCCATGGAGCCACACCCGCTTCCCTGAATTAATCTTGACAATGTATTTTGTTTGTTGCATTTCATTTTAACAAAGTACTGAACTTGTATATTTGGGAATTGCCACAAATTGTTTACATTTTATTCAAAGGTAAGTCATTAATTTGTCATAAAGACTTATGAAGTAATATGACGTTTTCATACCTCAGTTTTTCTTATTGCAAATAGTCACTTGGGCCTGTAGGTGGATAAGCATTCACATTTCATTGACTCTTGTACCACCTGTTCTATAGAAAGGTAAAGTATTGCTAGTAGTAAGTTAACTTTAATTAATTTTCTTTTGACCACCAATACATAACAACACAATGAGCACTCTGTGGAAACTCCTTGATCCACAATTATATCCACCTGAAGCAGAAGATTTAAAAATAGTCAAATATCCAGTTATCTGAAAATTTCACTTATAAGCTATTTAGCATTAAAATGTTTGAAAATACTTTGTACTTTTTCAATAATGTTAAAAACATTTGGATGGTAGTACCAGCAGTGGAATGATATTTAGATTATTAATAGATTTTAAAAATGCAATTGGATCTTTGGGGTATTTTGTTAAAAGCCTCCAATCAGTGATTTCCATGCTTATGGGCAAATTAAGTGTACATTAGTTACTTAAACTTCCAAATAAAATTAAATGTCTAGTTACAAGTGCTAGGCTTTGTGATAAAGACCAAAGTCAAATATGGAATCCTTCACTCAGGTTTTTTATATTCCTCAGTCTGAGTGGATGGCCAAAAATGGTACCTACTGGAAAGTACCCAACAGATAGGGTAAGATTGCATAAGATCGAAAATGTCAAAATGAAGAAATGCAATTGATGAAGTAGAAAATAGAGAGCCCCCAAGCTTCCTAGGCAGGAAAACTCATGTGATAGTGACGGTTCAGAAGGATTCTTCTGAAAGATAGGAGGAAAGATTAAAGAAAGGGACAAGTGGGGAAGCTCACAGTTATCCAGGTAGTGATGAGAATCATCCTAGAGGGAGAAAAAAATGAGATTTAAAAACAATTTGTTTAGAGAAGATGAATCAAAAGGAAGAATAAAAGAGGCCAGTAGATATCAAGAAACAGTTACCCAGTTGTCTAAATTAATAAATCATCTGGAAGAAAAGTGGTGATTAGATACCTGGTTCCCAATAGTATTTTGCTTTTTACACAAATCAGTCCAAGAGTTGATGATATTAAAAATTCCTTGATTAGAAGCAATGTATATCTTAGAAACCAGGTGATTTGCTGAATTTTCCTTTCCAAATGATTGTCTATCATTGTTTAGAGTAGACACTGCATAAGTTTACCAGATGCAATTCTGCATAACAGAAAGCTACATTTTTCTCTGTCAAAATCTTATCAATAAATTAAATTGTGTTTACTCTAGTTAAGATATTGTAAAGATTAAAATAATCCCCCTACTTAAAATCTCTCGCCTACCATATTGCTCATGAGAAAAAAACACACTCGTTGAGCACCAGCATACCTCTTCAACTTCAGTCTCCTGACTATACACACAAAATTTATAAGCCAGTAGTTGTCATCCCAATTGACCCCAAAACCCTCTTTTTATAACAAATATTTAATAATATCCTTTTTATTATCCAGAAAAGAAATTCTTGTATATATGATCTACCTACATAATTAAATATTAATTTAAAGCCCAAAATGTAGTACAAAGGAAAAGGGAAGTAATTTTTTAGTAAAATGTATGTATTCAATATGTAAGTACTCTGACAATTTCTACACCATGTGCATACACTTTTATGTAGCATCACCATGAATTTAATAGCTCAAATGTAGACTGATAAAGGAGTATGGGATTGATGACTCAAAAACTCCAAACTAGTAATGCCATTTTCTATAATGACAGAACATTCTTCTAATGTTCTTTCTTCTATTTACACAGAATTAGGTTCTAGGCTCATATAATTATAAACAGGCTATCAAATCCATTACTTTCCAGCGGGGACTTCAGAAGGCTTTCTGTACTGTGGATAATTATTCCTTTCATGAGTCTGCCCCATGCATTGCCTCCCTGGCTTTTGCTAACAAAATGCTAGTAGAATCCCCCAATCCCTGTGCCGACTAAAAATGTCCCCTACAAACTTCCAGAACATCCCCAGGGTGGTAGTGCAGCATCCATTGGTGGTATAGCTTTCTTTCTATTCTTTGGACAGACCATGATTTCTCAAGTCATGCTTTTGCATTTGTAGCCCTTTAGGTCTGGACTACCCTTCCTCTATTCTACCTGCTCTTTAAAGTTCAGCTCAGATATTACCGTCTATGTGGCTTCTACCCCAACATCCCTACTTGCAATTAGACACTCCTGTCTCTGTGCCTTCACAGTTCATTTTTGAAATTCATAATACTATAGCATGTGTCACACTGTGTTGTGATTGCTGGTACCTGTGTAAGTCTCCCCTTGAACGGAAACTACCAGAAAGCAGATACCTTAGTTTCCATCTCCATATCTCAGCACTGTGCCTACCACATAGTTAATGCCCCATAGATGGAGTTGGATGAATAAATCATCTCTTCTTTTTAGACTTATGGGCGAGCGATAAAGGAACCTATATTTGTGAAGCTGAAAACCAGTTTGGAAAGATCCAGTCTCAGACAACAATTACAGTGACAGGACTTGGTAAGATCAATAAAGTGTTTAGACACCTCAATCTTTCAAATCATCAGACTTTTGTACTACATCATTTCTTGCCTGTGCCACTTTTAATTTAAACTAGGTAAATATGTAATTACTAGACTAGCCTTCCCTCCCCCAAGCCATTTCATATTTCATAGAATATTAAAACTGGAAATAACCTTAGAGATGATCTGATCCAAGTTCCTCATTTTCCATTTGAATAATATTTAAGCCTAAGTATGAATATGTATATTCTAATATGTGTTTTAGAATGGTGGAGTTATTTTTCTGCTTACTTTTGTTCCCCAGTTATCATTTTAGTCCACGTGGAATTATTTTTGTGTATAACGTGAACTAAGAAATAACCTTTATTCCCAAGTGATGAGACATTTGTTTCAATATCGTTATTGAATAATCTATTCTCTTCCCACTGATCAAACTGTCCATTTAATCATATGTTAAGTTTATATTGTTATATCTATTAACTTGATTTCTAGTCTAGTTCTGCACTGGTACTACATTGTTTAAATTACTACAGCATGTAATGTGATTTTTAAATCTGGCAGTGTGTGTTTCTCCTTAATACCCTTCCACAAAATTTTCTTCTTGCATCTCCTGTTATTCATCCATATAAATTTAAATTTATTCAAGGAAAATCTCTTAGGGAAATTGCTTTGATTTCTGATAAATTGATTAATTGATTTCTAGAAAAAGACATTTTATAATACTTGTTTACCATTCCATCAAGGAGAGTCCTTCTGTTTTATTTGCTTGAGCAATTGCAACAGCCTTCTCATTGGTCTCACCACTTCCAGTCTTTCCCTTATCCAATAGGTCCTATTCACACTTTTTGAAAAACTTTTTTTATTTTTTATTAGAGTATTTGTAAATTTACAGAGAAATCATGCAGAAAATGCAGACTTCCCATATACCCCCCCACCTCACACACATGGTTTTCCCTATTATTAACTTTTTGCATTCATGTGGTGCCTCTGTTTCAGTTGATGAACCAATATTATTATAATTATATTAACTATACTCCATAGTTAATAGTTTACTTTAGGGTTCACTGTGTTGTACAGCTCTATATTTGTTTGTAAATTTTTATTCTGTTGTAAATCACATTCTCACTGTTGTGCCTTTGTCACCGACATCCATTACCAAAACTTTTCCATCACTCCAAACAGAAACTCTGTACCTATTAAGCATTAATTCCCCACTCCCCACCCCCTCCCCGGCCCCCAGTAACCTGTATTTTAATTTCTAAATCTATGAAATTTCATATTCTAATTATGTCATTTAAGTGAGATCATAAGATCCTTTTATGTCAGGTCTATTTCACTCAACATGATGTCCTCAAGGTGCATCTAAAGTCACACTTTTAAGATTAATATTTCCAAAAGGTTGGTTCTAATGAGTCACCTTTTCTATTTCAATGCTTTCAGTCACTCTCCATTTGTCTGCTGAATACATTGCAAATTTCTTGGCTTGATGTTTTTGGCTTTCCCTGGTCTTACACCTACAGCAGATTTATTCTCATCTACTCTCTTTAAGTATCCACTATTACTCATTCTCTTGCCATTTACTCTGCTTACAAGAGTCCTTTATCTCTCCTTAAAATTCACACCCATTTATATTTAAAACTTTTGTTCTTGAACACTCAGATTTTCATAGCATTGTTAGTAATTGTCCTGACCCATAAAAAGTTTGCCTTTTTTAGGGGGTGAAATAAAGTACCTGTGTTCTCTCTGATTTAGTTGCTCCTCTTATTGGAATCAGCCCTTCAGTGACTAATGTAATCGAAGGACAACAGCTTACTTTGCCTTGTACCCTATTGGCTGGAAATCCCATGCCAGAACGGCAGTGGATTAAGAACTCTGCTGTGGTAAGAACATTTCAAATACATGCATTCATATTCCTAATTTTCTGGAGGAGGAGGCAGTATATTTCAACCACTGAAATACCAATACCTATAATAAAGAAAAATATATTTTGTAACTTTACCAATGCTAATACCAAACTGTAATGGTATTCATATTATTTGGAAATTAATAAAATGGAGTCAATGGTATAATTTTCACAGTTTCATATTAAATTCAATGTTATTAATAAGCTCACTTCAGAAGATGTAAAAACTGAAGCAGATATTACCTTATTTTGATAGTATTTAAATATTTTTATATTCTTCCTTGTAGGACATTATGAAATGTTAATATCCCCATAAAATTCTTCCATTTTACAAATGAATCTTTATTATTGTTAACTTGAACATTTTATATTTTTTTATGAACTATGTTAAAATGTGGATTGATATTGTGTCAGTTTTTCAGTGTGTAAGTTTTGATTATGAAAGGGTAGGAAAATTTCAGAATTTTATGAAATTTTTCTGCAAACATGGTATCTATGGCAATAAATTTAAATCTAGGTCAGAGTATATTCCGTTTACCCAAAGTATTTAGATTCTTTCTTCTTGCAGTTCCTATCAAAAGTGACTGGATTCTGTGGAAGAAGATGTGAAATTGTTGATATTTGAATTAAAACCTGAGAAAAATTAGTACATCTCATTCAGTACTAAAGGCCCTTATAACATAGGATGATAGTGTGTGATCACTGAGGTATTCCATGATAGAATAATATGCATAAATGTTACAGATTAGGGGTGGCCATTCTTAACTGAAAAATACTGCCAGCCTCCTTGACACAGATCTTGTAAGTTACACTTTGTCTCTAGTATTTCTTCCTGTGACCCAGTGAGGGTGGATGTTGAGATGAAGTCACTCTCCCTTGCCTTGATTGACTGCTGATGTGTCAAAATAAAAATATAAAATGGCTTGGTAGTGATAATGAAGTCTTCTCAGAGAAGAATGATTTAAACCAGAAGTAAAAATTACCAGTGAAATCTGCACCTTGAATGTTAACAAAAAAATACAGGGACATAAAACAGTAGTGTCTCTATTTCTTTCATTTTTCCAACATGTACATAACTTTCTGGTAAATGCTAATAGGTATAATTGTTTGAGGTATATCAGGATTAAATACAATTGATACCACTCTTGAGAACAACTTATTCAAATCACTTCACTTAAGTGTTTTAAAGCGTTTTGTTATTGTATAAGACATTTAATAACCCAGATGGGGGAGGGGAGGGAAGCAGATTCTGGTTTTGCCACAGACAAATCCTTGCAGTTTTTAATTAAAAATGACTTTTTTTTAAAAGTTGGTCCAAAATCCTTACATCACTGTACGCCATGATGGAAGTCTCCATATTGAGAGAGTCAGCCTTCAGGACGGAGGTGAATATACCTGTGTGGCCAGTAACATTGCTGGAACCAGTAACAAAACTATCACTGTGGATGTGCACGGTAAGAGACAACCTCTTGTAATAGTTTCCAACCATACTCAAAGCTGGGTCAGTATATTTAAAACAAATAACTCTGTTGCTCTAATTATAAGAAGTGAGATCACTATTCTAATTTTATTCTTACGAAAAGCCTTGTTTTTTGAACAATATCTACATTGTTAATGCTGTTTCCAGATTTCCTTTTTCTATATGCACAAAAAGATATTATTGGGAGTCACCAGTTAAGTCTGACCAAGGGATTTTGTGAGTGGTTTCTTAATTAATCCAAGTGAATTGAGCTCTCAGAGAACTATGTTTAAAAATATATTTTAATTCCAGGCAGGCTTAACTTATCATACCATCCAAAATTGCCTTTATCTTGTGGATTGTGCAACAATCATGACTTTACTGGTGTAATGATTTCTTGTGTTTCAGCTAGAAATGGCTTAAACGTCTCTAAAGGTCACCTCATGTTGTTCAAATAATCTTCTTGGATGTTAAATAATTTAAATGTCACAAATAAAAAAAAAAAAAATCCAGAAGCAATCTTTTTCCATTCATGGCTGCCCATTACCAACCTTTTCATCCCAATAAAGAAACAACAGCTTCATAGTTTAAGAAATCATCATAAATTTTTTGTATATCTCCTTTAAGGACTTTACAACATTGCTTTTTGAAAAAATGCAGTATTGAAAAATAGCTTTTATACATTGCTGAATATATTTGGGGAGAAAGTAGCATATAACACTTATTTTAGTAGTTAATTCAATCCTTATTTATGACATGAATCAGAGAACCACTTAATACAGTAATTTCCAGATTTTGTTTGTTCTGTCAAAAATGTCAGTGGATGCAGACCATCCTCCTTTTTCAAGTCTGTTTCTGTTTTTAAACAGATTATTCCACCTCTTTCAATGTTATAACAAGTATCACATGATGTATTTCTTGAAGAAATACCAAAGCAACACTAAGTTATAGTTTAAAGGAGAGGAGTAATTCCAGATGTGGATACTGTTTGTATAGCTCCTTTTAAAGAATAGAAGTCCAAAGATTTCCTGGAGGGTACCTATGGACTGGTTTGAGAATCTAGAGTAGTTATGTCCTCATGTCATCTCCATTTGACTTCTAAAGCCCCTGCTTATAATATTGTGTTGAGAAGGATTCTGAAGCCAAATTTGTACTTGGGTGAAAAAGTGACATGATTATTTGTGATATCTGCCAGATAAGAGGAGGGAGGTGAAGACAAACAAGGCAAGTTTTTCTTGCCTTCCATGATGTGGTGTATTGTGATGAAAAAAATCCTTACAATTAAAAGTTAAAAAGTCATTTCACAACATCCTTTGCTAATTCATCTTAGTCCAAAATGAGCAGCTGATTCAGTCAAAAAGGCAAAAATCAACCCAGTTATTTGGCATGATCTACACCAAACAACCATTTAGCCAACAGATTTGTTTTTGAGTTGATTGTGATGCAGCATCACAACTTCTCTATACCTCTGTATTTGTTAATTAGCTTTGCCATTCTTATATCACTCAGCCTTCCCACTTTTAAGACTGTTCATTAAAGGTTCTCAGTCATTTCTTAAATAAATAGATGAATGCAAATAAGTATACAAATTAAGATGACAAATAAGACAGTTTAATTGTAGTGTTGATTTATGTAGATAATCTGGAAAGAAATTGCTCTTCCATACCCAGCTGTCCTCAGATTTCAGAACTGTTGCCAAAATTTTCCTCTTTCACCTTTTACTGTCAAACGCAACAAACGTTTAAGAAAATGATTTTTCTATATTGCCTGAAATTGACTACATAGTTGAAAGCTGACTATTCCATGAAAATGAAATGTCTTGCATTAGACAATAGCCTGGCATTCTTGTCTAGCACTGGGAATTTGCTGCCAATTCTTTAAGAAAAAATTATCTGAAGGATAAGCTGAGCCATAGGAAAATATGAGCATGTTGTATAGATGATGTCTCTGGTATCTTATTCAGACAAACTTCCACTCCAGAACATCTATGATAACTCTGGAGAAATCTGACTTTAAGACAAGAGAAACAGTGAGTTATCGAGCTTTGTGGAACAGTTCCAGCCTTATATTTCCAGGAGAGTAATGTAAATGAACTGGTATTCATTGGGCTTTTACTGTGTTCCTTGCACTGTTTTAGGAACCTTTCTATATGGGGAATCTTTTCATCAAAATCATTATTTTGAGAACATTGTGTATTGACAATTTTTGTGTATTATTTGTTTCTCATTAATAAGAGATACCTAGAATGGAGTTATTAGCATTCTTCCTTTTCCTTTTGCTTCTACTCAAATAATATCAACTTTTCAGTAGCTTTCTAAAGTGAAAAGGAATGTTATTCTTCTTATTGTAAAATATTGACTTAGAATCCTGTGTTTACTCTTTTAAATGTAAACTCCTAAGGCCTTTCAGGTTTTACTGCTGACTTACCTGTTAAGAAAACAAATCCTCTTTTCTAGGCTAAATTTGGCAGCTGGCTAAGTGATTCTTGTGTATAGACAGATATTTAATGCGGTGGTTAAATAGCTCATTTCTCTGGAGATGGGCTTAAGTAAGCTCACTGCAATGTAATGGGTAAAGGACACTGACCAAAGATATGTATTAAATATGTCACTCTTAGGGTATAATTCTATCTTGGATGTCCAGGGAAATGCATTTTCTTCAGTCCTATCTTATTTTTGTTAGGAAAGTCAACTTGATGATATTTATTATTTGGTTTTAATTTTTTTTTTCTAAGTTCTCAAGTTCACAACTATTGCATTTACTTAGTTTGTTTAGCACATTCCCTTACAGATTGTCCTACATTTCTATCAGAAAAATTTAAATCTTTGCTTGCTTTACCAAGCATTAAGTATATACTGAAAATGTCCAACTTTAAACATATGAGACTAAATGGAAGAGGTGCTCAGATTCCAAATTCTACTTCTTTTTTCAGTTCTGCCAACTATTCAGCATGGCCAGCAGGTACTCAGTACAATTGAAGGCATTCCAGTGACTTTACCATGCAAAGCAAGTGGAATTCCCAAACCTTCTGTCGTCTGGTCCAAGGTAATGACACATCTAGTAACGTTTATTAGTGTAACATGTTGTAACAATAATATTTGAATATTTTCAGTCATGCATGAAATGTTTACCATAGAATATGTACCATAGAACCTTATAAAAAGGAAAACCATGCAGTCCTACCACTTGGAAGGGAATTTAAGAGGTCCCTAGTGCAATTGCCTACCTGATGCTTGAATAGTATTAACGAGAACAACAATGAATACTTCTGTAGCATATCCAGTGTTCCAAGATCTATTCTAAGCACTTTACATGATGTCCCTGACCCCCTTTTTAACCTTGCCATATCCCCTTAGCCCTCTTGATTTCAGAGTAACTCTGGTGTACAGATCTGCACACTCTGCTAGAGATACACTTCATGCATGTACCTCTCTTTACTTTTAGGCATCAGGGCTTTCTCCAAAGCCCTGGAAAGCGTTGTAGCCTGCATGAAGTAGCCAGGAAGTACAGGGGTGTCAACTCCTCTAGGGCACAGGGATCATGGATAAATACTTGCTTTCTGTCCCTCAGAGGGATCCTTCTAAGGCCCATCTACATCCCAGCACATTGAGGCCTATCATTCCACAGAGGAGACCCAGCTCAGGGGAGCCTTTTATTATCTTTCCCTGCTTCTGTGCCTCACTTCCCCGTGCTCCCTCTCAAGCCTCGGGATTACTTCCCAAGTAAACTTCCTATCCCCAAATCTATGTCTCACACTCTGCTCTTATGGGAACCCAAATAAGACACATATCGGAACTCATTTCTTCCCCTTCCTATCCCTGCCATGCTGTTGTCCAGATTTTACTTGTATTCTTGCAGTGAGGAGAAAACCTGTTTCTCGAGGCAGTCCTTTCCATCTCTGAACAGCCACGAAGATGGTGTATTTTCTGTAAATTAATTTCAGTTAGGCAGATATAAAATATTCATGATGCGAGAGTAATGAAATGTAAAATTTGCATAATTAGTGCCACAATCCAAATAATGTGCCATTCCATTTAATTTTTTCCATCTAAAAGTCTCTGACATGCAGAGAAGCTAGTGTTGGCATCTGTAAATTTTCTAAAAATTTTTGCCTTCTGGACACAAGAGTTTAGTGGCAAAGCTGATACCCCTCAATGCACAGTATCTGACACCAAAAAGAAGTTTAATTCATTTTAAGAAAATGCAAACCTGAGAGTTTCTTTCCAAGCTGGCCTTTGTGCCCTGGTGCATCACAGTGGTTAAGAGTGTGGCTCCAGAGCCTGGCTGCCAGAGTTGGAACCCCAGCCACTGCCTGGCTTTGCGCCCTTGGGCAAGTTACTCTACCCTGTGTGCTTTAACACCCTCATCTATAAAACAGAGGTTGTGGTAGTTCCTATTCATAAGGTTATCGTGAGTGTTAGAAGAGTTAATTCATGTAAAGAGCTCAAAACAGCGCAAGACACTGCAGAAGCACCCATTGTGCCATCCATTATTATTACCATTCTCTCCCTTTGTATGGCATGAAGGGCACAGAGTTTGTTATGGAGAACTATCACCTTATTTGTCTAATTTTTCTTGTAAATGGTTTTCTTCAAATGAGCTTTTTTTTTTTTTTTTTTTT